>JAUCBJ010001168.1:0-104510 GCA_032718475.1 Nemertoderma westbladi
ATTATATGTATCAGATATATTTTATGTATCGGATATATTTTATGTATTGGATATATTTTATGTATTGGATATATTTTATGTATCGGATATATTTTATGTATCGGATATATTTTATGTATCGGATACATTTTATGTATCGGATATATTTTATGTATCGGATATATTTTATGTATCGGATATATTTTACATATGTATTGGATATATTTTATGTATCGGATATATTTTATGTATTGGATATATTTTATGTATTGGATATATTTTATGTATCGGATATATTTTATGTATTGGATATATTTTATGTATCGGATATATTTTACATATGTATTGGATATATTTTATGTATTGGATATATTTTATGTATCGGATATATTTTATGTATCGGATATATTTTATGTATCGGATATATTATATGTATCAGATATATTTTATGTATCGGATATATTTTATGTATCGGATATATTTTATGTATTGGATATATTTTATGTATCGGATATATTTTACATATGTATTGGATATATTTTATGTATTGGATATATTTTATGTATCGGATATATTTTATGTATCGGATATATTTTATGTATCGGATACATTTTATGTATCGGATATATTTTACATATGTATTGGATATATTTTATGTATTGGATATATTTTATGTATCGGATATATTTTATGTATCGGATATATTTTATGTATCGGATACATTTTATGTATCGGATATATTTTATGTATCGGATATATTTTATGTATCGGATATATTTTACATATGTATTGGATATATTTTATGTATCGGATATATTTTATGTATTGGATATATTTTATGTATCGGATATATTTTATGTATCGGATATATTTCATGTATCGGATACATTTTATGTATCGGATATATTTTATGTATTGGATATATTTTATGTATTGGATATATTTTATGTATCGGATATATTTTACATCTGTATTGGATATATTTTACATATGTATCGGATATATTTTATGTATCGGATATATTTTATGTATCGGATATATTTTATGTATCGGATATATTATATGTATCAGATATATTTTATGTATCGGATATATTTTATGTATCGGATACATTTTATGTATCGGATATATTTTATGTATTGGATATATTTTATGTATTGGATATATTTTATGTATTGGATATATTTTATGTATCGGATATATTTTATGTATCGGATATATTTTATGTATCGGATATATTTTATGTATCGGATATATTTTATGTATCGGATATATTTTACATATGTATCGGATATATTTTATGTATCGGATATATTTTATATATCGGATATATTTTATGTATTGGATATATTTTATGTATTGGATATATTTTATGTATCGGATATATTTTATGTATTGGATATATTTTATGTATCGGATATATTTTATGTATTGGATATATTTTATGTATCGGATATATTTTACATATGTATTGGATATATTTTATGTATCGGATATATTTTATGTATCGGATATATTTTATTTATCGGATATATTTTATGTATCGGATATATTTTACATATGTATTGGATATATTTTATGTATTGGATATATTTTATGTATCGGATATATTTTATGTATTGGATATATTTTATGTATTGGATATATTTTATGTATCGGATATATTTTATGTATTGGATATATTTTATGTATCGGATATATTTTACATATGTATTGGATATATTTTATGTATTGGATATATTTTATGTATCGGATATATTTTATGTATCGGATATATTTTATGTATCGGATATATTTTACATATTTATTGGATATATTTTATGTATCGGATATATTTTATGTATTGGATATATTTTATGTATCGGATATATTTTACATATGTATTGGATATATTTTATGTATTGGATATATTTTATGTATTGGATATATTTTACATATGTATTGGATATATTTTATGTATCGGATATATTTTATGTATTGGATATATTTTATGTATTGGATATATTTTATGTATTGGATATATTTTACATATGTATTGGATATATTTTATGTATCGGATATATTTTATGTATCGGATATATTTTATGTATCGGATATATTTTATGTATTGGATATATTTTATGTATCGGATATATTTTATGTATCGGATATATTTTATGTATCGGATATATTTTATGTATCGGATATATTTTATGTATCGGATATATTTTATGTATTGGATATATTTTATGTATCGGATATATTTTACATATGTATTGGATATATTTTATGTATCGGATATATTTTATGTATCGGATATATTTTATGTATTGGATATATTTTATGTATTGGATATATTTTATGTATCGGATATATTTTATGTATTGGATATATTTTATGTATCGGATACATTTTATGTATCGGATATATTTTATGTATCGGATACATTTTATGTATCGGATATATTTTATGTATTGGATATATTTTATGTATCGGATATATTTTACATCTGTATTGGATATATTTTACATATGTATTGGATATATTTTATGTATCGGATATATTTTATGTATCGGATATATTTTATGTATCGGATATATTATATGTATCAGATATATTTTATGTATCGGATATATTTTATGTATTGGATATATTTTATGTATTGGATATATTTTATGTATCGGATATATTTTATGTATCGGATATATTTTATGTATCGGATACATTTTATGTATCGGATATATTTTATGTATCGGATATATTTTATGTATCGGATATATTTTACATATGTATTGGATATATTTTATGTATCGGATATATTTTATGTATTGGATATATTTTATGTATTGGATATATTTTATGTATCGGATATATTTTATGTATTGGATATATTTTATGTATCGGATATATTTTACATATGTATTGGATATATTTTATGTATTGGATATATTTTATGTATCGGATATATTTTATGTATCAGATATATTTTATGTATCGGATATATTTTATGTATCGGATATATTTTATGTATTGGATATATTTTATGTATCGGATATATTTTACATATGTATTGGATATATTTTATGTATTGGATATATTTTATGTATCGGATATATTTTATGTATCGGATATATTTTATGTATCGGATACATTTTATGTATCGGATATATTTTACATATGTATTGGATATATTTTATGTATTGGATATATTTTATGTATCGGATATATTTTATGTATCGGATATATTTTATGTATCGGATACATTTTATGTATCGGATATATTTTATGTATCGGATATATTTTATGTATCGGATATATTTTACATATGTATTGGATATATTTTATGTATCGGATATATTTTATGTATTGGATATATTTTATGTATCGGATATATTTTATGTATCGGATATATTTCATGTATCGGATACATTTTATGTATCGGATATATTTTATGTATTGGATATATTTTATGTATTGGATATATTTTATGTATCGGATATATTTTACATCTGTATTGGATATATTTTACATATGTATCGGATATATTTTATGTATCGGATATATTTTATGTATCGGATATATTTTATGTATCGGATATATTATATGTATCAGATATATTTTATGTATCGGATATATTTTATGTATTGGATATATTTTATGTATTGGATATATTTTATGTATCGGATATATTTTATGTATCGGATATATTTTATGTATCGGATACATTTTATGTATCGGATATATTTTATGTATCGGATATATTTTATGTATCGGATATATTTTACATATGTATTGGATATATTTTATGTATCGGATATATTTTATGTATTGGATATATTTTATGTATTGGATATATTTTATGTATCGGATATATTTTATGTATTGGATATATTTTATGTATCGGATATATTTTACATATGTATTGGATATATTTTATGTATTGGATATATTTTATGTATCGGATATATTTTATGTATCGGATATATTTTATGTATCGGATATATTATATGTATCAGATATATTTTATGTATCGGATATATTTTATGTATCGGATATATTTTATGTATTGGATATATTTTATGTATCGGATATATTTTACATATGTATTGGATATATTTTATGTATTGGATATATTTTATGTATCGGATATATTTTATGTATCGGATATATTTTATGTATCGGATACATTTTATGTATCGGATATATTTTACATATGTATTGGATATATTTTATGTATTGGATATATTTTATGTATCGGATATATTTTATGTATCGGATATATTTTATGTATCGGATACATTTTATGTATCGGATATATTTTATGTATCGGATATATTTTATGTATCGGATATATTTTACATATGTATTGGATATATTTTATGTATCGGATATATTTTATGTATTGGATATATTTTATGTATCGGATATATTTTATGTATCGGATATATTTTATGTATCGGATACATTTTATGTATCGGATATATTTTATGTATTGGATATATTTTATGTATTGGATATATTTTATGTATCGGATATATTTTATGTATCGGATATATTTTATGTATCGGATATATTTTATGTATCGGATATATTTTATGTATCGGATATATTTTATGTATCGGATATATTTTACATATGTATCGGATATATTTTATGTATCGGATATATTTTATGTATCGGATATATTTTATGTATTGGATATATTTTATGTATTGGATATATTTTATGTATCGGATATATTTTATGTATCGGATATATTTTATGTATCGGATATATTTTATGTATTGGATATATTTTATGTATCGGATATATTTTACATATGTATTGGATATATTTTATGTATCGGATATATTTTATGTATCGGATATATTTTATTTATCGGATATATTTTATGTATCGGATATATTTTACATATGTATTGGATATATTTTATGTATTGGATATATTTTATGTATCGGATATATTTTATGTATTGGATATATTTTATGTATCGGATATATTTTACATATGTATTGGATATATTTTATGTATTGGATATATTTTATGTATCGGATATATTTTATGTATCGGATATATTTTATGTATTGGATATATTTTATGTATTGGATATATTTTATGTATTGGATATATTTTATGTATCGGATATATTTTATGTATCGGATATATTTTATGTATCGGATATATTTTATGTATTGGATATATTTTATGTATTGGATATATTTTATGTATTGGATATATTTTATGTATTGGATATATTTTATGTATTGGATATATTTTATGTATCGGATATATTTTATGTATCGGATATATTTTATGTATCGGATATATTTTATGTATTGGATATATTTTATGTATTGGATATATTTTATGTATTGGATATATTTTATGTATCGGATATATTTTATGTATCGGATATATTTTATGTATCGGATATATTTTATGTATCGGATATATTTTATGTATCGGATATATTTTACATATGTATCGGATATATTTTATGTATCGGATATATTTTATGTATCGGATATATTTTATGTATTGGATATATTTTATGTATTGGATATATTTTATGTATCGGATATATTTTATGTATCGGATATATTTTATGTATCGGATATATTTTATGTATTGGATATATTTTATGTATCGGATATATTTTACATATGTATTGGATATATTTTATGTATCGGATATATTTTATGTATCGGATATATTTTATGTATCGGATATATTTTATGTATCGGATATATTTTACATATGTATTGGATATATTTTATGTATTGGATATATTTTATGTATCGGATATATTTTATGTATTGGATATATTTTATGTATTGGATATATTTTATGTATCGGATATATTTTATGTATTGGATATATTTTATGTATCGGATATATTTTACATATGTATTGGATATATTTTATGTATTGGATATATTTTATGTATCGGATATATTTTATGTATCGGATATATTTTATGTATCGGATATATTTTACATATTTATTGGATATATTTTATGTATCGGATATATTTTATGTATTGGATATATTTTATGTATCGGATATATTTTACATATGTATTGGATATATTTTATGTATTGGATATATTTTATGTATTGGATATATTTTACATATGTATTGGATATATTTTATGTATCGGATATATTTTATGTATTGGATATATTTTATGTATTGGATATATTTTATGTATTGGATATATTTTACATATGTATTGGATATATTTTATGTATCGGATATATTTTATGTATCGGATATATTTTATGTATCGGATATATTTTATGTATTGGATATATTTTATGTATCGGATATATTTTATGTATCGGATATATTTTATGTATCGGATATATTTTACATATGTATTGATATATTTTATGTATCGGATATATTTTATGTATCGGATATATTTTATGTATCGGATATATTTTATGTATTGGATATATTTTATGTATCGGATATATTTTATGTATCGGATATATTTTATGTATCGGATATATTTTATGTATCGGATATATTTTATGTATCGGATATATTTTACATATGTATTGGATATATTTTACATATGTATCGGATATATTTTATGTATCGGATATATTTTATGTATTGGATATATTTTATGTATCGGATATATTTTATGTATTGGATATATTTTATGTATCGGATATATTTTATGTATCGGATATATTTTATGTATTGGATATATTTTATGTATCGGATATATTTTATGTATTGGATATATTTTATGTATCGGATATATTTTATGTATCGGATATATTTTATGTATTGGATATATTTTATGTATTGGATATATTTTATGTATCGGATATATTTTATGTATTGGATATATTTTATGTATCGGATATATTTTATGTATCGGATATATTTTATGTATCGGATATATTTTATGTATCGGATATATTTTATGTATTGGATATATTTTATGTATCGGATATATTTTATGTATCGGATATATTTTATGTATCGGATATATTTTATGTATCGGATATATTTTACATATGTATCGGATATATTTTATGTATCGGATATATTTTATGTATTGGATATATTTTATGTATCGGATATATTTTATGTATTGGATATATTTTATGTATCGGATATATTTTATGTATCGGATATATTTTATGTATCGGATATATTTTATGTATCGGATATATTTTATGTATCGGATATATTTTATGTATCGGATATATTTTACATATGTATCGGATATATTTTATGTATCGGATATATTTTATGTATTGGATATATTTTATGTATCGGATATATTTTATGTATCAGATATATTTTATGTATCGGATATATTTTATGTATCGGATATATTTTATGTATCGGATATATTTTATGTATTGGATATATTTTATGTATCGGATATATTTTATGTATCAGATATATTTTATGTATCGGATATATTTTATGTATCGGATATATTTTATGTATTGGATATATTTTATGTATCGGATATATTTTATGTATCGGATATATTTTATGTATCGGATATATTTTATGTATTGGATATATTTTATGTATCGGATATATTTTATGTATTGGATATATTTTATGTATCGGATATATTTTATGTATCGGATATATTTTACATATGTATTGGATATATTTTACATATGTATCGGATATATTTTATGTATCGGATATATTTTATGTATTGGATATATTTTATGTATCGGATATATTTTATGTATCGGATATATTATATGTATCGGATATATTTTATGTATCGGATATATTTTATGTATCGGATATATTTTATGTATCGGATATATTTTACATATGTATTGAATATATTTTACATATGTATCGGATATATTTTATGTATCGGATATATTTTATGTATCGGATATATTTTATGTATTGGATATATTTTATGTATCGGATATATTTTATGTATCGGATATATTTTATGTATCGGATATATTTTATGTATTGGATATATTTTATGTATCGGATATATTTTATGTATCGGATATATTTTATGTATCGGATATATTTTATGTATCGGATATATTTTATGTATCGGATATATTTTATGTATCGGATATATTTTATGTATCGGATATATTTTATGTATCGGATATATTTTATGTATCGGATATATTTTACATATGTATCGGATATATTTTATGTATCGGATATATTTTATGTATTGGATATATTTTATGTATCGGATATATTTTATGTATCAGATATATTTTATGTATCGGATATATTTTATGTATCGGATATATTTTATGTATCGGATATATTTTATGTATTGGATATATTTTATGTATCGGATATATTTTATGTATCAGATATATTTTATGTATCGGATATATTTTATGTATTGGATATATTTTATGTATCGGATATATTTTATGTATCGGATATATTTTATGTATTGGATATATTTTATGTATTGGATATATTTTATGTATCGGATATATTTTACATATGTATTGGATATATTTTATGTATCGGATATATTTTATATATCGGATATATTTTATGTATTGGATATATTTTATGTATCGGATATATTTTATGTATTGGATATATTTTATGTATCGGATATATTTTATGTATCGGATATATTTTATGTATCGGATATATTTTATGTATCGGATATATTTTACATATGTATTGGATATATTTTATGTATCGGATATATTTTATGTATTGGATATATTTTATGTATTGGATATATTTTATATATCGGATATATTTTATGTATCGGATATATTTTATGTATCGGATATATTTTATGTATTGGATATATTTTATGTATCGGATATATTTTATGTATCGGATATATTTTATGTATCGGATATATTTTATGTATCGGATATATTTTACATATGTATTGGATATATTTTACATATGTATTGGATATATTTTATGTATCGGATATATTTTACATATGTATTGGATATATTTTATGTATCGGATATATTTTATGTATCGGATATATTTTATGTATCGGATATATTTTATGTATCGGATATATTTTACATATGTATTGGATATATTTTATGTATCGGATATATTTTATGTATCGGATATATTTTATGTATCGGATATATTTTATGTATCGGATATATTTTACATATGTATTGGATATATTTTACATATGTATCGGATATATTTTATGTATTGGATATATTTTATGTATCGGATATATTTTATGTATCGGATATATTTTATGTATCGGATATATTTTATGTATCGGATATATTTTATGTATTGGATTTATTTTATGTATCGGATATATTTTATGTATCGGATATATTTTATGTATCGGATATATTTTATGTATTGGATATATTTTATATATCGGATATATTTTATGTATTGGATATATTTTATGTATTGGATATATTTTATGTATCGGATATATTTTATGTATCGGATATATTTTATGTATCGGATATATTTTATGTATCGGATATATTTTATGTATCGGATATATTTTATGTATCGGATATATTTTACATATGTATCGGATATATTTTATGTATCGGATATATTTTATATATCGGATATATTTTATGTATTGGATATATTTTATGTATTGGATATATTTTATGTATCGGATATATTTTATGTATCGGATATATTTTATGTATCGGATATATTTTATGTATTGGATATATTTTATGTATCGGATATATTTTACATATGTATTGGATATATTTTATGTATCGGATATATTTTATGTATCGGATATATTTTATTTATCGGATATATTTTATGTATCGGATATATTTTACATATGTATTGGATATATTTTATGTATTGGATATATTTTATGTATCGGATATATTTTATGTATTGGATATATTTTATGTATTGGATATATTTTATGTATCGGATATATTTTATGTATTGGATATATTTTATGTATCGGATATATTTTACATATGTATTGGATATATTTTATGTATTGGATATATTTTATGTATCGGATATATTTTATGTATCGGATATATTTTATGTATCGGATATATTTTACATATTTATTGGATATATTTTATGTATCGGATATATTTTATGTATTGGATATATTTTATGTATCGGATATATTTTACATATGTATTGGATATATTTTATGTATTGGATATATTTTATGTATTGGATATATTTTACATATGTATTGGATATATTTTATGTATCGGATATATTTTATGTATTGGATATATTTTATGTATTGGATATATTTTATGTATTGGAAATATTTTACATATGTATTGGATATATTTTATGTATCGGATATATTTTATGTATCGGATATATTTTATGTATCGGATATATTTTATGTATTGGATATATTTTATGTATCGGATATATTTTATGTATCGGATATATTTTATGTATCGGATATATTTTATGTATCGGATATATTTTATGTATCGGATATATTTTATGTATTGGATGTATTTTATGTATCGGATATATTTTACATATGTATTGGATATATTTTATGTATCGGATATATTTTATGTATCGGATATATTTTATGTATTGGATATATTTTATGTATTGGATATATTTTATGTATCGGATATATTTTATGTATTGGATATATTTTATGTATCGGATACATTTTATGTATCGGATATATTTTATGTATCGGATACATTTTATGTATCGGATATATTTTATGTATTGGATATATTTTATGTATCGGATATATTTTACATCTGTATTGGATATATTTTACATATGTATCGGATATATTTTATGTATCGGATATATTTTATGTATCGGATATATTTTATGTATCGGATATATTATATGTATCAGATATATTTTATGTATCGGATATATTTTATGTATTGGATATATTTTATGTATTGGATATATTTTATGTATCGGATATATTTTATGTATCGGATATATTTTATGTATCGGATACATTTTATGTATCGGATATATTTTATGTATCGGATATATTTTATGTATCGGATATATTTTACATATGTATTGGATATATTTTATGTATCGGATATATTTTATGTATTGGATATATTTTATGTATTGGATATATTTTATGTATCGGATATATTTTATGTATTGGATATATTTTATATATCGGATATATTTTACATATGTATTGGATATATTTTATGTATTGGATATATTTTATGTATCGGATATATTTTATGTATCGGATATATTTTATGTATCGGATATATTATATGTATCAGATATATTTTATGTATCGGATATATTTTATGTATCGGATATATTTTATGTATTGGATATATTTTATGTATCAGATATATTTTACATATGTATTGGATATATTTTATGTATTGGATATATTTTATGTATCGGATATATTTTATGTATCGGATATATTTTATGTATCGGATACATTTTATGTATCGGATATATTTTACATATGTATTGGATATATTTTATGTATTGGATATATTTTATGTATCGGATATATTTTATGTATCGGATATATTTTATGTATCGGATACATTTTATGTATCGGATATATTTTATGTATCGGATATATTTTATGTATCGGATATATTTTACATATGTATTGGATATATTTTATGTATCGGATATATTTTATGTATTGGATATATTTTATGTATCGGATATATTTTATGTATCGGATATATTTCATGTATCGGATACATTTTATGTATCGGATATATTTTATGTATTGGATATATTTTATGTATTGGATATATTTTATGTATCGGATATATTTTACATCTGTATTGGATATATTTTACATATGTATCGGATATATTTTATGTATCGGATATATTTTATGTATCGGATATATTTTATGTATCGGATATATTATATGTATCAGATATATTTTATGTATCGGATATATTTTATGTATTGGATATATTTTATGTATTGGATATATTTTATGTATCGGATATATTTTATGTATCGGATATATTTTATGTATCGGATACATTTTATGTATCGGATATATTTTATGTATCGGATATATTTTATGTATCGGATATATTTTACATATGTATTGGATATATTTTATGTATCGGATATATTTTATGTATTGGATATATGTTATGTATTGGATATATTTTATGTATCGGATATATTTTATGTATTGGATATATTTTATGTATCGGATATATTTTACATATGTATTGGATATATTTTATGTATTGGATATATTTTATGTATCGGATATATTTTATGTATCGGATATATTTTATGTATCGGATATATTATATGTATCAGATATATTTTATGTATCGGATATATTTTATGTATCGGATATATTTTATGTATTGGATATATTTTATGTATCGGATATATTTTACATATGTATTGGATATATTTTATGTATTGGATATATTTTATGTATCGGATATATTTTATGTATCGGATATATTTTATGTATCGGATACATTTTATGTATCGGATACATTTTATGTATCGGATATATTTTACATATGTATTGGATATATTTTATGTATTGGATATATTTTATGTATCGGATATATTTTATGTATCGGATATATTTTATGTATTGGATATATTTTATGTATCGGATATATTTTATGTATCGGATATATTTTATGTATCGGATATATTTTATGTATCGGATATATTTTATGTATCGGATATATTTTATGTATCGGATATATTTTATGTATTGGATATATTTTAATATGTATCGGATATATTTTATGTATCGGATATATTTTATGTATTGGATATATTTTATGTATCGGATATATTTTATGTATTGGATATATTTTATGTATCGGATATATTTTATGTATCGGATATATTTTATGTATCGGATATATTTTATGTATTGGATATATTTTATGTATTGGATATATTTTATGTATTGGATATATTTTATGTATCGGATATATTTTATGTATCGGATATATTTTATGTATCGGATATATTTTATGTATTGGATATATTTTATGTATTGGATATATTTTATGTATTGGATATATTTTATGTATCGGATATATTTTATGTATCGGATATATTTTATGTATCGGATATATTTTATGTATTGGATATATTTTATGTATCGGATATATTTTATGTATCGGATATATTTTATGTATCGGATATATTTTATGTATCGGATATATTTTATGTATTGGATATATTTTATGTATCGGATATATTTTATGTATCGGATATATTTTATGTATCGGATATATTTTATGTATTGGATATATTTTATGTATCGGATATATTTTATGTATTGGATATATTTTATGTATCGGATATATTTTATGTATCGGATATATTTTACATATGTATTGGATATATTTTACATATGTATCGGATATATTTTATGTATCGGATATATTTTATGTATTGGATATATTTTATGTATCGGATATATTTTATGTATCGGATATATTTTATGTATCGGATATATTTTATGTATCGGATATATTTTATGTATCGGATATATTTTATGTATCGGATATATTTTACATATGTATTGGATATATTTTACATATGTATCGGATATATTTTATGTATCGGATATATTTTATGTATCGGATATATTTTATGTATTGGATATATTTTATGTATCGGATATATTTTATGTATCGGATATATTTTATGTATCGGATATATTTTATGTATCGGATATATTTTATGTATCGGATATATTTTACATATGTATTGGATATATTTTACATATGTATCGGATATATTTTATGTATCGGATATATTTTATGTATTGGATATATTTTATGTATCGGATATATTTTATGTATTGGATATATTTTATGTATCGGATATATTTTATGTATCGGATATATTTTATGTATTGGATATATTTTATGTATCGGATATATTTTATGTATTGGATATATTTTATGTATCGGATATATTTTATGTATCGGATATATTTTATGTATTGGATATATTTTATGTATCGGATATATTTTATGTATTGGATATATTTTATGTATCGGATATATTTTATGTATTGGATATATTTTATGTATCGGATATATTTTATGTATCGGATATATTTTATGTATCGGATATATTTTATGTATCGGATATATTTTATGTATTGGATATATTTTATGTATTGGATATATTTTATGTATCGGATATATTTTATGTATCGGATATATTTTATGTATCGGATATATTTTATGTATTGGATATATTTTATGTATCGGATATATTTTATGTATCGGATATATTTTATGTATCGGATATATTTTATGTATCGGATATATTTTATGTATTGGATATATTTTATGTATCGGATATATTTTATGTATCGGATATATTTTATGTATCGGATATATTTTATGTATTGGATATATTTTATGTATCGGATATATTTTATGTATTGGATATATTTTATGTATCGGATATATTTTATGTATCGGATATATTTTACATATGTATTGGATATATTTTACATATGTATCGGATATATTTTATGTATCGGATATATTTTATGTATTGGATATATTTTATGTATCGGATATATTTTATGTATCGGATATATTTTATGTATCGGATATATTTTATGTATCGGATATATTTTATGTATCGGATATATTTTATGTATCGGATATATTTTACATATGTATTGGATATATTTTACATATGTATCGGATATATTTTATGTATCGGATATATTTTATGTATCGGATATATTTTATGTATTGGATATATTTTATGTATCGGATATATTTTATGTATCGGATATATTTTATGTATCGGATATATTTTATGTATCGGATATATTTTATGTATCGGATATATTTTACATATGTATTGGATATATTTTACATATGTATCGGATATATTTTATGTATCGGATATATTTTATGTATTGGATATATTTTATGTATCGGATATATTTTATGTATTGGATATATTTTATGTATCGGATATATTTTATGTATCGGATATATTTTATGTATTGGATATATTTTATGTATCGGATATATTTTATGTATTGGATATATTTTATGTATCGGATATATTTTATGTATCGGATATATTTTATGTATTGGATATATTTTATGTATTGGATATATTTTATGTATCGGATATATTTTATGTATTGGATATATTTTATGTATCGGATATATTTTATGTATCGGATATATTTTATGTATCGGATATATTTTATGTATCGGATATATTTTATGTATTGGATATATTTTATGTATCGGATATATTTTATGTATCGGATATATTTTATGTATCGGATATATTTTATGTATCGGATATATTTTAATTGTATCGGATATATTTTATGTATCGGATATATTTTATGTATTGGATATATTTTATGTATCGGATATATTTTATGTATTGGATATATTTTATGTATCGGATATATTTTATGTATCGGATATATTTTATGTATCGGATATATTTTATGTATCGGATATATTTTATGTATCGGATATATTTTACATATGTATCGGATATATTTTATGTATCGGATATATTTTATGTATTGGATATATTTTATGTATCGGATATATTTTATGTATCGGATATATTTTATGTATCGGATATATTTTATGTATCGGATATATTTTATGTATCGGATATATTTTATGTATTGGATATATTTTATGTATCGGATATATTTTATGTATCAGATATATTTTATGTATCGGATATATTTTATGTATTGGATATATTTTATGTATCGGATATATTTTATGTATCGGATATATTTTATGTATTGGATATATTTTATGTATTGGATATATTTTATGTATCGGATATATTTTACATATGTATTGGATATATTTTATGTATCGGATATATTTTATATATCGGATATATTTTATGTATTGGATATATTTTATGTATCGGATATATTTTATGTATTGGATATATTTTATGTATCGGATATATTTTATGTATCGGATATATTTTATGTATCGGATATATTTTATGTATCGGATATATTTTACATATGTATTGGATATATTTTATGTATCGGATATATTTTATGTATTGGATATATTTTATGTATTGGATATATTTTATATATCGGATATATTTTATGTATCGGATATATTTTATGTATCGGATATATTTTATGTATTGGATATATTTTATGTATCGGATATATTTTATGTATCGGATATATTTTATGTATCGGATATATTTTATGTATCGGATATATTTTACATATGTATTGGATATATTTTACATATGTATTGGATATATTTTATGTATCGGATATATTTTACATATGTATTGGATATATTTTATGTATCGGATATATTTTATGTATCGGATATATTTTATGTATCGGATATATTTTATGTATCGGATATATTTTACATATGTATTGGATATATTTTATGTATCGGATATATTTTATGTATCGGATATATTTTATGTATCGGATATATTTTATGTATCGGATATATTTTACATATGTATTGGATATATTTTACTATGTATCGGATATATTTTATGTATTGGATATATTTTATGTATCGGATATATTTTATGTATCGGATATATTTTATGTATCGGATATATTTTATGTATCGGATATATTTTATGTATTGGATTTATTTTATGTATCGGATATATTTTATGTATCGGATATATTTTATGTATCGGATATATTTTATGTATTGGATATATTTTATATATCGGATATATTTTATGTATTGGATATATTTTA
This sequence comes from Nemertoderma westbladi, assembly GCA_032718475.1. Lineage (NCBI taxonomy): Eukaryota > Metazoa > Xenacoelomorpha > Nemertodermatida > Nemertodermatidae > Nemertoderma > Nemertoderma westbladi. The sequence continues at coordinate 16,676 of JAUCBJ010001168.1, forward strand.
TGTATTGGATATATTTTATGTATCGGATATATTTTATGTATCGGATATATTTTATGTATCGGATATATTTTATGTATTGGATATATTTTATGTATCGGATATATTTTACATATGTATTGGATATATTTTATGTATCGGATATATTTTATGTATCGGATATATTTTATGTATCGGATATATTTTATGTATCGGATATATTTTACATATGTATTGGATATATTTTATGTATTGGATATATTTTATGTATCGGATATATTTTATGTATTGGATATATTTTATGTATCGGATATATTTTACATATGTATTGGATATATTTTATGTATTGGATATATTTTATGTATCGGATATATTTTATGTATCGGATATATTTTATGTATTGGATATATTTTATGTATTGGATATATTTTATGTATTGGATATATTTTATGTATCGGATATATTTTATGTATCGGATACATTTTATGTATCGGATATATTTTATGTATTGGATATATTTTATGTATTGGATATATTTTATGTATTGGATATATTTTATGTATCGGATATATTTTATGTATCGGATATATTTTATGTATCGGATATATTTTATGTATCGGATATATTTTATGTATCGGATATATTTTACATATGTATCGGATATATTTTATGTATCGGATATATTTTATATATCGGATATATTTTATGTATTGGATATATTTTATGTATTGGATATATTTTATGTATCGGATATATTTTATGTATCGGATATATTTTATGTATCGGATATATTTTATGTATTGGATATATTTTATGTATCGGATATATTTTATGTATTGGATATATTTTATGTATCGGATATATTTTATGTATCGGATATATTTTATTTATCGGATATATTTTATGTATCGGATATATTTTACATATGTATTGGATATATTTTATGTATTGGATATATTTTATGTATCGGATATATTTTATGTATTGGATATATTTTATGTATTGGATATATTTTATGTATCGGATATATTTTATGTATTGGATATATTTTATGTATCGGATATATTTTACATATGTATTGGATATATTTTATGTATTGGATATATTTTATGTATCGGATATATTTTATGTATCGGATATATTTTATGTATCGGATATATTTTACATATTTATTGGATATATTTTATGTATCGGATATATTTTATGTATTGGATATATTTTATGTATCGGATATATTTTACATATGTATTGGATATATTTTATGTATTGGATATATTTTATGTATTGGATATATTTTACATATGTATTGGATATATTTTATGTATCGGATATATTTTATGTATTGGATATATTTTATGTATTGGATATATTTTATGTATTGGATATATTTTACATATGTATTGGATATATTTTATGTATCGGATATATTTTATGTATCGGATATATTTTATGTATCGGATATATTTTATGTATTGGATATATTTTATGTATCGGATATATTTTATGTATCGGATATATTTTATGTATCGGATATATTTTATGTATCGGATATATTTTATGTATCGGATATATTTTATGTATTGGATGTATTTTATGTATCGGATATATTTTACATATGTATTGGATATATTTTATGTATCGGATATATTTTATGTATCGGATATATTTTATGTATTGGATATATTTTATGTATTGGATATATTTTATGTATCGGATATATTTTATGTATTGGATATATTTTATGTATCGGATACATTTTATGTATCGGATATATTTTATGTATCGGATACATTTTATGTATCGGATATATTTTATGTATTGGATATATTTTATGTATCGGATATATTTTACATCTGTATTGGATATATTTTACATATGTATCGGATATATTTTATGTATCGGATATATTTTATGTATCGGATATATTTTATGTATCGGATATATTATATGTATCAGATATATTTTATGTATCGGATATATTTTATGTATTGGATATATTTTATGTATTGGATATATTTTATGTATCGGATATATTTTATGTATCGGATATATTTTATGTATCGGATACATTTTATGTATCGGATATATTTTATGTATCGGATATATTTTATGTATCGGATATATTTTACATATGTATTGGATATATTTTATGTATCGGATATATTTTATGTATTGGATATATTTTATGTATTGGATATATTTTATGTATCGGATATATTTTATGTATTGGATATATTTTATGTATCGGATATATTTTACATATGTATTGGATATATTTTATGTATTGGATATATTTTATGTATCGGATATATTTTATGTATCGGATATATTTTATGTATCGGATATATTATATGTATCAGATATATTTTATGTATCGGATATATTTTATGTATCGGATATATTTTATGTATTGGATATATTTTATGTATCAGATATATTTTACATATGTATTGGATATATTTTATGTATTGGATATATTTTATGTATCGGATATATTTTATGTATCGGATATATTTTATGTATCGGATACATTTTATGTATCGGATATATTTTACATATGTATTGGATATATTTTATGTATTGGATATATTTTATGTATCGGATATATTTTATGTATCGGATATATTTTATGTATCGGATACATTTTATGTATCGGATATATTTTATGTATCGGATATATTTTATGTATCGGATATATTTTACATATGTATTGGATATATTTTATGTATCGGATATATTTTATGTATTGGATATATTTTATGTATCGGATATATTTTATGTATCGGATATATTTCATGTATCGGATACATTTTATGTATCGGATATATTTTATGTATTGGATATATTTTATGTATTGGATATATTTTATGTATCGGATATATTTTACATCTGTATTGGATATATTTTACATATGTATCGGATATATTTTATGTATCGGATATATTTTATGTATCGGATATATTTTATGTATCGGATATATTATATGTATCAGATATATTTTATGTATCGGATATATTTTATGTATTGGATATATTTTATGTATTGGATATATTTTATGTATCGGATATATTTTATGTATCGGATATATTTTATGTATCGGATACATTTTATGTATCGGATATATTTTATGTATCGGATATATTTTATGTATCGGATATATTTTACATATGTATTGGATATATTTTATGTATCGGATATATTTTATGTATTGGATATATGTTATGTATTGGATATATTTTATGTATCGGATATATTTTATGTATTGGATATATTTTATGTATCGGATATATTTTACATATGTATTGGATATATTTTATGTATTGGATATATTTTATGTATCGGATATATTTTATGTATCGGATATATTTTATGTATCGGATATATTATATGTATCAGATATATTTTATGTATCGGATATATTTTATGTATCGGATATATTTTATGTATTGGATATATTTTATGTATCGGATATATTTTACATATGTATTGGATATATTTTATGTATTGGATATATTTTATGTATCGGATATATTTTATGTATCGGATATATTTTATGTATCGGATACATTTTATGTATCGGATATATTTTACATATGTATTGGATATATTTTATGTATTGGATATATTTTATGTATCGGATATATTTTATGTATCGGATATATTTTATGTATCGGATACATTTTATGTATCGGATATATTTTATGTATCGGATATATTTTATGTATCGGATATATTTTACATATGTATTGGATATATTTTATGTATCGGATATATTTTATGTATTGGATATATTTTATGTATCGGATATATTTTATGTATCGGATATATTTTATGTATCGGATACATTTTATGTATCGGATATATTTTATGTATTGGATATATTTTATGTATTGGATATATTTTATGTATCGGATATATTTTATGTATCGGATATATTTTATGTATCGGATATATTTTATGTATCGGATATATTTTATGTATCGGATATATTTTATGTATCGGATATATTTTACATATGTATCGGATATATTTTATGTATCGGATATATTTTATATATCGGATATATTTTATGTATTGGATATATTTTATGTATTGGATATATTTTATGTATCGGATATATTTTATGTATCGGATATATTTTATGTATCGGATATATTTTATGTATTGGATATATTTTATGTATCGGATATATTTTACATATGTATTGGATATATTTTATGTATCGGATATATTTTATGTATCGGATATATTTTCTTTATCGGATATATTTTATGTATCGGATATATTTTACATATGTATTGGATATATTTTATGTATTGGATATATTTTATGGATCGGATATATTTTATGTATTGGATATATTTTATGTATCGGATATATTTTACATATGTATTGGATATATTTTATGTATTGGATATATTTTATGTATCGGATATATTTTATGTATCGGATATATTTTATGTATCGGATATATTTTACATATTTATTGGATATATTTTATGTATCGGATATATTTTATGTATTGGATATATTTTATGTATCGGATATATTTTACATATGTATTGGATATATTTTATGTATTGGATATATTTTATGTATTGGATATATTTTACATATGTATTGGATATATTTTATGTATCGGATATATTTTATGTATTGGATATATTTTATGTATTGGATATATTTTATGTATTGGATATATTTTATGTATTGGATATATTTTACATATGTATTGGATATATTTTATGTATCGGATATATTTTATGTATCGGATATATTTTATGTATCGGATATATTTTATGTATTGGATATATTTTATGTATCGGATATATTTTATGTATCGGATATATTTTATGTATCGGATATATTTTATGTATCGGATATATTTTATGTATCGGATATATTTTATGTATTGAATATATTTTATGTATCGGATATATTTTACATATGTATTGGATATATTTTATGTATCGGATATATTTTATGTATCGGATATATTTTATGTATTGGATATATTTTATGTATCGGATATATTTTATGTATTGGATATATTTTATGTATCGGATACATTTTATGTATCGGATATATTTTATGTATCGGATACATTTTATGTATCGGATATATTTTATGTATTGGATATATTTTATGTATCGGATATATTTTACATCTGTATTGGATATATTTTACATATGTATCGGATATATTTTATGTATCGGATATATTTTATGTATCGGATATATTTTATGTATCGGATATATTATATGTATCAGATATATTTTATGTATCGGATATATTTTATGTATTGGATATATTTTATGTATTGGATATATTTTATGTATCGGATATATTTTATGTATCGGATATATTTTATGTATCGGATACATTTTATGTATCGGATATATTTTATGTATCGGATATATTTTATGTATCGGATATATTTTATGTATCGGATATATTTTATGTATTGGATATATTTTATGTATCGGATATATTTTATGTATCGGATATATTTTATGTATCGGATATATTTTACATATGTATCGGATATATTTTATGTATCGGATATATTTTATGTATTGGATATATTTTATGTATCGGATATATTTTATGTATTGGATATATTTTATGTATCGGATATATTTTATGTATCGGATATATTTTATGTATCAGATATATTTTATGTATTGGATATATTTTATGTATTGGATATATTTTATATATCGGATATATTTTATGTATCGGATATATTTTATGTATCGGATATATTTTATGTATTGGATATATTTTATGTATCGGATATATTTTATGTATCGGATATATTTTATGTATCGGATATATTTTATGTATCGGATATATTTTACATATGTATTGGATATATTTTACATATGTATTGGATATATTTTATGTATCGGATATATTTTACATATGTATTGGATATATTTTATGTATCGGATATATTTTATGTATCGGATATATTTTATGTATCGGATATATTTTATGTATCGGATATATTTTACATATGTATTGGATATATTTTATGTATCGGATATATTTTATGTATCGGATATATTTTATGTATCGGATATATTTTATGTATCGGATATATTTTATGTATCGGATATATTTTACATATGTATTGGATATATTTTACATATGTATCGGATATATTTTATGTATTGGATATATTTTATGTATCGGATATATTTTATGTATCGGATATATTTTATGTATCGGATATATTTTATGTATCGGATATATTTTATGTATTGGATATATTTTATGTATCGGATATATTTTATGTATCGGATATATTTTATGTATCGGATATATTTTATGTATTGGATATATTTTATGTATCGGATATATTTTATGTATTGGATATATTTTATGTATTGGATATATTTTATGTATCGGATATATTTTATGTATCGGATATATTTTATGTATCGGATATATTTTATGTATTGGATATATTTTATGTATCGGATATATTTTACATATGTATTGGATATATTTTATGTATCGGATATATTTTATGTATCGGATATATTTTATTTATCGGATATATTTTATGTATCGGATATATTTTACATATGTATTGGATATATTTTATGTATTGGATATATTTTATGTATCGGATATATTTTATGTATTGGATATATTTTATGTATCGGATATATTTTACATATGTATTGGATATATTTTATGTATTGGATATATTTTATGTATCGGATATATTTTATGTATCGGATATATTTTATGTATTGGATATATTTTATGTATTGGATATATTTTATGTATTGGATATATTTTATGTATCGGATATATTTTATGTATCGGATACATTTTATGTATCGGATATATTTTATGTATTGGATATATTTTATGTATTGGATATATTTTATGTATTGGATATATTTTATGTATCGGATATATTTTATGTATCGGATATATTTTATGTATCGGATATATTTTATGTATCGGATATATTTTATGTATCGGATATATTTTACATATGTATCGGATATATTTTATGTATCGGATATATTTTATATATCGGATATATTTTATGTATTGGATATATTTTATGTATTGGATATATTTTATGTATCGGATATATTTTATGTATCGGATATATTTTATGTATCGGATATATTTTATGTATTGGATATATTTTATGTATCGGATATATTTTACATATGTATTGGATATATTTTATGTATCGGATATATTTTATGTATCGGATATATTTTATTTATCGGATATATTTTATGTATCGGATATATTTTACATATGTATTGGATATATTTTATGTATTGGATATATTTTATGTATTGGATATATTTTATGTATCGGATATATTTTATGTATTGGATATATTTTATGTATTGGATATATTTTATGTATCGGATATATTTTATGTATTGGATATATTTTATGTATCGGATATATTTTACATATGTATTGGATATATTTTATGTATTGGATATATTTTATGTATCGGATATATTTTATGTATCGGATATATTTTATGTATCGGATATATTTTACATATTTATTGGATATATTTTATGTATCGGATATATTTTATGTATTGGATATATTTTATGTATCGGATATATTTTACATATGTATTGGATATATTTTATGTATTGGATATATTTTATGTATTGGATATATTTTACATATGTATTGGATATATTTTATGTATCGGATATATTTTATGTATTGGATATATTTTATGTATTGGATATATTTTATGTATTGGATATATTTTACATATGTATTGGATATATTTTATGTATCGGATATATTTTATGTATCGGATATATTTTATGTATCGGATATATTTTATGTATTGGATATATTTTATGTATCGGATATATTTTATGTATCGGATATATTTTATGTATCGGATACATTTTATGTATCGGATATATTTTATGTATCGGATATATTTTATGTATCGGATATATTTTACATATGTATTGGATATATTTTATGTATCGGATATATTTTATGTATTGGATATATTTTATGTATTGGATATATTTTATGTATCGGATATATTTTATGTATTGGATATATTTTATGTATCGGATATATTTTACATATGTATTGGATATATTTTATGTATTGGATATATTTTATGTATCGGATATATTTTATGTATCGGATATATTTTATGTATCGGATATATTATATGTATCAGATATATTTTATGTATCGGATATATTTTATGTATCGGATATATTTTATGTATTGGATATATTTTATGTATCAGATATATTTTACATATGTATTGGATATATTTTATGTATTGGATATATTTTATGTATCGGATATATTTTATGTATCGGATATATTTTATGTATCGGATACATTTTATGTATCGGATATATTTTACATATGTATTGGATATATTTTATGTATTGGATATATTTTATGTATCGGATATATTTTATGTATCGGATATATTTTATGTATCGGATACATTTTATGTATCGGATATATTTTATGTATCGGATATATTTTATGTATCGGATATATTTTACATATGTATTGGATATATTTTATGTATCGGATATATTTTATGTATTGGATATATTTTATGTATCGGATATATTTTATGTATCGGATATATTTCATGTATCGGATACATTTTATGTATCGGATATATTTTATGTATTGGATATATTTTATGTATTGGATATATTTTATGTATCGGATATATTTTACATCTGTATTGGATATATTTTACATATGTATCGGATATATTTTATGTATCGGATATATTTTATGTATCGGATATATTTTATGTATCGGATATATTATATGTATCAGATATATTTTATGTATCGGATATATTTTATGTATTGGATATATTTTATGTATCGGATATATTTTATGTATCGGATATATTTTATGTATCGGATATATTTTACATATGTATTGGATATATTTTATGTATCGGATATATTTTATGTATTGGATATATGTTATGTATTGGATATATTTTATGTATCGGATATATTTTATGTATTGGATATATTTTATGTATCGGATATATTTTACATATGTATTGGATATATTTTATGTATTCGGATATATTTTATGTATCGGATATATTTTATGTATCGGATATATTATATGTATCAGATATATTTTATGTATCGGATATATTTTATGTATCGGATATATTTTATGTATTGGATATATTTTATGTATCGGATATATTTTACATATGTATTGGATATATTTTATGTATTGGATATATTTTATGTATCGGATATATTTTATGTATCGGATATATTTTATGTATCGGATACATTTTATGTATCGGATATATTTTACATATGTATTGGATATATTTTATGTATTGGATATATTTTATGTATCGGATATATTTTATGTATCGGATATATTTTATGTATCGGATACATTTTATGTATCGGATATATTTTATGTATCGGATATATTTTATGTATCGGATATATTTTACATATGTATTGGATATATTTTATGTATCGGATATATTTTATGTATTGGATATATTTTATGTATCGGATATATTTTATGTATCGGATATATTTTATGTATCGGATACATTTTATGTATCGGATATATTTTATGTATTGGATATATTTTATGTATTGGATATATTTTATGTATCGGATATATTTTATGTATCGGATATATTTTATGTATCGGATATATTTTATGTATCGGATATATTTTATGTATCGGATATATTTTATGTATCGGATATATTTTACATATGTATCGGATATATTTTATGTATCGGATATATTTTATATATCGGATATATTTTATGTATTGGATATATTTTATGTATTGGATATATTTTATGTATCGGATATATTTTATGTATCGGATATATTTTATGTATCGGATATATTTTATGTATTGGATATATTTTATGTATCGGATATATTTTACATATGTATTGGATATATTTTATGTATCGGATATATTTTATGTATCGGATATATTTTCTTTATCGGATATATTTTATGTATCGGATATATTTTACATATGTATTGGATATATTTTATGTATTGGATATATTTTATGGATCGGATATATTTTATGTATTGGATATATTTTATGTATCGGATATATTTTACATATGTATTGGATATATTTTATGTATTGGATATATTTTATGTATCGGATATATTTTATGTATCGGATATATTTTATGTATCGGATATATTTTACATATTTATTGGATATATTTTATGTATCGGATATATTTTATGTATTGGATATATTTTATGTATCGGATATATTTTACATATGTATTGGATATATTTTATGTATTGGATATATTTTATGTATTGGATATATTTTACATATGTATTGGATATATTTTATGTATCGGATATATTTTATGTATTGGATATATTTTATGTATTGGATATATTTTATGTATTGGATATATTTTATGTATTGGATATATTTTACATATGTATTGGATATATTTTATGTATCGGATATATTTTATGTATCGGATATATTTTATGTATCGGATATATTTTATGTATTGGATATATTTTATGTATCGGATATATTTTATGTATCGGATATATTTTATGTATCGGATATATTTTATGTATCGGATATATTTTATGTATCGGATATATTTTATGTATTGAATATATTTTATGTATCGGATATATTTTACATATGTATTGGATATATTTTATGTATCGGATATATTTTATGTATCGGATATATTTTATGTATTGGATATATTTTATGTATCGGATATATTTTATGTATTGGATATATTTTATGTATCGGATACATTTTATGTATCGGATATATTTTATGTATCGGATACATTTTATGTATCGGATATATTTTATGTATTGGATATATTTTATGTATCGGATATATTTTACATCTGTATTGGATATATTTTACATATGTATCGGATATATTTTATGTATCGGATATATTTTATGTATCGGATATATTTTATGTATCGGATATATTATATGTATCAGATATATTTTATGTATCGGATATATTTTATGTATTGGATATATTTTATGTATTGGATATATTTTATGTATCGGATATATTTTATGTATCGGATATATTTTATGTATCGGATACATTTTATGTATTGGATATATTTTATGTATCGGATATATTTTATGTATCGGATATATTTTATGTATCGGATATATTTTATGTATTGGATATATTTTATGTATCGGATATATTTTATGTATCGGATATATTTTATGTATCGGATATATTTTATGTATCGGATATATTTTACATATGTATCGGATATATTTTATGTATCGGATATATTTTATGTATTGGATATATTTTATGTATCGGATATATTTTATGTATTGGATATATTTTATGTATCGGATATATTTTATGTATCGGATATATTTTATGTATCAGATATATTTTATGTATTGGATATATTTTATGTATTGGATATATTTTATATATCGGATATATTTTATGTATCGGATATATTTTATGTATCGGATATATTTTATGTATTGGATATATTTTATGTATCGGATATATTTTATGTATCGGATATATTTTATGTATCGGATATATTTTATGTATCGGATATATTTTACATATGTATTGGATATATTTTACATATGTATTGGATATATTTTATGTATCGGATATATTTTACATATGTATTGGATATATTTTATGTATCGGATATATTTTATGTATCGGATATATTTTATGTATCGGATATATTTTATGTATCGGATATATTTTACATATGTATTGGATATATTTTATGTATCGGATATATTTTATGTATCGGATATATTTTATGTATCGGATATATTTTATGTATCGGATATATTTTACATATGTATTGGATATATTTTACATATGTATCGGATATATTTTATGTATTGGATATATTTTATGTATCGGATATATTTTATGTATCGGATATATTTTATGTATCGGATATATTTTATGTATCGGATATATTTTATGTATTGGATTTATTTTATGTATCGGATATATTTTATGTATCGGATATATTTTATGTATCGGATATATTTTATGTATTGGATATATTTTATATATCGGATATATTTTATGTATTGGATATATTTTATGTATTGGATATATTTTATGTATCGGATATATTTTATGTATCGGATATATTTTATGTATCGGATATATTTTATGTATTGGATATATTTTATGTATCGGATATATTTTATGTATCGGATATATTTTATGTATCGGATATATTTTATGTATTGGATATATTTTATGTATCGGATATATTTTACATATGTATTGGATATATTTTATGTATCGGATATATTTTATGTATCGGATATATTTTATTTATCGGATATATTTTATGTATCGGATATATTTTACATATGTATTGGATATATTTTATGTATTGGATATATTTTATGTATCGGATATATTTTATGTATTGGATATATTTTATGTATCGGATATATTTTACATATGTATTGGATATATTTTATGTATTGGATATATTTTATGTATCGGATATATTTTATGTATCGGATATATTTTATGTATTGGATATATTTTATGTATTGGATATATTTTATGTATTGGATATATTTTATGTATCGGATATATTTTATGTATCGGATACATTTTATGTATCGGATATATTTTATGTATTGGATATATTTTATGTATTGGATATATTTTATGTATTGGATATATTTTATGTATCGGATATATTTTATGTATCGGATATATTTTATGTATCGGATATATTTTATGTATCGGATATATTTTATGTATCGGATATATTTTACATATGTATCGGATATATTTTATGTATCGGATATATTTTATATATCGGATATATTTTATGTATTGGATATATTTTATGTATTGGATATATTTTATGTATCGGATATATTTTATGTATCGGATATATTTTATGTATCGGATATATTTTATGTATTGGATATATTTTATGTATCGGATATATTTTACATATGTATTGGATATATTTTATGTATCGGATATATTTTATGTATCGGATATATTTTATTTATCGGATATATTTTATGTATCGGATATATTTTACATATGTATTGGATATATTTTATGTATTGGATATATTTTATGTATCGGATATATTTTATGTATTGGATATATTTTATGTATTGGATATATTTTATGTATCGGATATATTTTATGTATTGGATATATTTTATGTATCGGATATATTTTACATATGTATTGGATATATTTTATGTATTGGATATATTTTATGTATCGGATATATTTTATGTATCGGATATATTTTATGTATCGGATATATTTTACATATTTATTGGATATATTTTATGTATCGGATATATTTTATGTATTGGATATATTTTATGTATCGGATATATTTTACATATGTATTGGATATATTTTATGTATTGGATATATTTTATGTATTGGATATATTTTACATATGTATTGGATATATTTTATGTATCGGATATATTTTATGTATTGGATATATTTTATGTATTGGATATATTTTATGTATTGGATATATTTTACATATGTATTGGATATATTTTATGTATCGGATATATTTTATGTATCGGATATATTTTATGTATCGGATATATTTTATGTATTGGATATATTTTATGTATCGGATATATTTTATGTATCGGATATATTTTATGTATCGGATACATTTTATGTATCGGATATATTTTATGTATCGGATATATTTTATGTATCGGATATATTTTACATATGTATTGGATATATTTTATGTATCGGATATATTTTATGTATTGGATATATTTTATGTATTGGATATATTTTATGTATCGGATATATTTTATGTATTGGATATATTTTATGTATCGGATATATTTTACATATGTATTGGATATATTTTATGTATTGGATATATTTTATGTATCGGATATATTTTATGTATCGGATATATTTTATGTATCGGATATATTATATGTATCAGATATATTTTATGTATCGGATATATTTTATGTATCGGATATATTTTATGTATTGGATATATTTTATGTATCAGATATATTTTACATATGTATTGGATATATTTTATGTATTGGATATATTTTATGTATCGGATATATTTTATGTATCGGATATATTTTATGTATCGGATACATTTTATGTATCGGATATATTTTACATATGTATTGGATATATTTTATGTATTGGATATATTTTATGTATCGGATATATTTTATGTATCGGATATATTTTATGTATCGGATACATTTTATGTATCGGATATATTTTATGTATCGGATATATTTTATGTATCGGATATATTTTACATATGTATTGGATATATTTTATGTATCGGATATATTTTATGTATTGGATATATTTTATGTATCGGATATATTTTATGTATCGGATATATTTCATGTATCGGATACATTTTATGTATCGGATATATTTTATGTATTGGATATATTTTATGTATTGGATATATTTTATGTATCGGATATATTTTACATCTGTATTGGATATATTTTACATATGTATCGGATATATTTTATGTATCGGATATATTTTATGTATCGGATATATTTTATGTATCGGATATATTATATGTATCAGATATATTTTATGTATCGGATATATTTTATGTATTGGATATATTTTATGTATCGGATATATTTTATGTATCGGATATATTTTATGTATCGGATATATTTTACATATGTATTGGATATATTTTATGTATCGGATATATTTTATGTATTGGATATATGTTATGTATTGGATATATTTTATGTATCGGATATATTTTATGTATTGGATATATTTTATGTATCGGATATATTTTACATATGTATTGGATATATTTTATGTATTGGATATATTTTATGTATCGGATATATTTTATGTATCGGATATATTTTATGTATCGGATATATTATATGTATCAGATATATTTTATGTATCGGATATATTTTATGTATCGGATATATTTTATGTATTGGATATATTTTATGTATCGGATATATTTTACATATGTATTGGATATATTTTATGTATTGGATATATTTTATGTATCGGATATATTTTATGTATCGGATATATTTTATGTATCGGATACATTTTATGTATCGGATATATTTTACATATGTATTGGATATATTTTATGTATTGGATATATTTTATGTATCGGATATATTTTATGTATCGGATATATTTTATGTATCGGATACATTTTATGTATCGGATATATTTTATGTATCGGATATATTTTATGTATCGGATATATTTTACATATGTATTGGATATATTTTATGTATCGGATATATTTTATGTATTGGATATATTTTATGTATCGGATATATTTTATGTATCGGATATATTTTATGTATCGGATACATTTTATGTATCGGATATATTTTATGTATTGGATATATTTTATGTATTGGATATATTTTATGTATCGGATATATTTTATGTATCGGATATATTTTATGTATCGGATATATTTTATGTATCGGATATATTTTATGTATCGGATATATTTTATGTATCGGATATATTTTACATATGTATCGGATATATTTTATGTATCGGATATATTTTATATATCGGATATATTTTATGTATTGGATATATTTTATGTATTGGATATATTTTATGTATCGGATATATTTTATGTATCGGATATATTTTATGTATCGGATATATTTTATGTATTGGATATATTTTATGTATCGGATATATTTTACATATGTATTGGATATATTTTATGTATCGGATATATTTTATGTATCGGATATATTTTCTTTATCGGATATATTTTATGTATCGGATATATTTTACATATGTATTGGATATATTTTATGTATTGGATATATTTTATGGATCGGATATATTTTATGTATTGGATATATTTTATGTATCGGATATATTTTACATATGTATTGGATATATTTTATGTATTGGATATATTTTATGTATCGGATATATTTTATGTATCGGATATATTTTATGTATCGGATATATTTTACATATTTATTGGATATATTTTATGTATCGGATATATTTTATGTATTGGATATATTTTATGTATCGGATATATTTTACATATGTATTGGATATATTTTATGTATTGGATATATTTTATGTATTGGATATATTTTACATATGTATTGGATATATTTTATGTATCGGATATATTTTATGTATTGGATATATTTTATGTATTGGATATATTTTATGTATTGGATATATTTTATGTATTGGATATATTTTACATATGTATTGGATATATTTTATGTATCGGATATATTTTATGTATCGGATATATTTTATGTATCGGATATATTTTATGTATTGGATATATTTTATGTATCGGATATATTTTATGTATCGGATATATTTTATGTATCGGATATATTTTATGTATCGGATATATTTTATGTATCGGATATATTTTATGTATTGAATATATTTTATGTATCGGATATATTTTACATATGTATTGGATATATTTTATGTATCGGATATATTTTATGTATCGGATATATTTTATGTATTGGATATATTTTATGTATCGGATATATTTTATGTATTGGATATATTTTATGTATCGGATACATTTTATGTATCGGATATATTTTATGTATCGGATACATTTTATGTATCGGATATATTTTATGTATTGGATATATTTTATGTATCGGATATATTTTACATCTGTATTGGATATATTTTACATATGTATCGGATATATTTTATGTATCGGATATATTTTATGTATCGGATATATTTTATGTATCGGATATATTATATGTATCAGATATATTTTATGTATCGGATATATTTTATGTATTGGATATATTTTATGTATTGGATATATTTTATGTATCGGATATATTTTATGTATCGGATATATTTTATGTATCGGATACATTTTATGTATCGGATATATTTTATGTATCGGATATATTTTATGTATCGGATATATTTTACATATGTATTGGATATATTTTATGTATCGGATATATTTTATGTATTGGATATATTTTATGTATTGGATATATTTTATGTATCGGATATATTTTATGTATTGGATATATTTTATGTATCGGATATATTTTACATATGTATTGGATATATTTTATGTATTGGATATATTTTATGTATCGGATATATTTTATGTATCGGATATATTTTATGTATCGGATATATTATATGTATCAGATATATTTTATGTATCGGATATATTTTATGTATCGGATATATTTTATGTATTGGATATATTTTATGTATCGGATATATTTTACATATGTATTGGATATATTTTATGTATTGGATATATTTTATGTATCGGATATATTTTATGTATCGGATATATTTTATGTATCGGATACATTTTATGTATCGGATATATTTTACATATGTATTGGATATATTTTATGTATTGGATATATTTTATGTATCGGATATATTTTATGTATCGGATATATTTTATGTATCGGATACATTTTATGTATTGGATATATTTTATGTATCGGATATATTTTATGTATCGGATATATTTTACATATGTATTGGATATATTTTATGTATCGGATATATTTTATGTATTGGATATATTTTATGTATCGGATATATTTTATGTATCGGATATATTTTATGTATCGGATACATTTTATGTATCGGATATATTTTATGTATTGGATATATTTTATGTATTGGATATATTTTATGTATCGGATATATTTTATGTATTGGATATATTTTATGTATCGGATATATTTTATGTATCGGATATATTTTATGTATTGGATATATTTTATGTATCGGATATATTTTATGTATCGGATATATTTTATGTATCGGATATATTTTATGTATCGGATATATTTTATGTATTGGATATATTTTATGTATCGGATATATTTTATGTATCGGATATATTTTATGTATTGGATATATTTTATGTATCGGATATATTTTATGTATCGGATATATTTTATGTATCGGATATATTTTATGTATCGGATATATTTTATGTATCGGATATATTTTATGTATTGGATATATTTTATGTATCGGATATATTTTATGTATTGGATATATTTTATGTATCGGATATATTTTATGTATTGGATATATTTTATGTATTGGATATATTTTATGTATCGGATATATTTTATGTATCGGATATATTTTATGTATCGGATATATTTTATGTATTGGATATATTTTATGTATCGGATATATTTTATGTATCGGATATATTTTATGTATTGGATATATTTTATGTATCGGATATATTTTATGTATTGGATATATTTTATGTATCGGATATATTTTATGTATCGGATATATTTTACATATGTATTGGATATATTTTACATATGTATCGGATATATTTTATGTATCGGATATATTTTATGTATTGGATATATTTTATGTATCGGATATATTTTATGTATCGGATATATTTTATGTATCGGATATATTTTATGTATCGGATATATTTTATGTATCGGATATATTTTATGTATCGGATATATTTTATGTATCGGATATATTTTACATATGTATTGGATATATTTTACATATGTATCGGATATATTTTATGTATCGGATATATTTTATGTATCGGATATATTTTATGTATTGGATATATTTTATGTATCGGATATATTTTATGTATCGGATATATTTTATGTATCGGATATATTTTATGTATCGGATATATTTTATGTATCGGATATATTTTACATATGTATTGGATATATTTTACATATGTATCGGATATATTTTATGTATCGGATATATTTTATGTATCGGATATATTTTATGTATCGGATATATTTTATGTATCGGATATATTTTATGTATTGGATATATTTTATGTATTGGATATATTTTATGTATCGGATATATTTTATGTATCGGATATATTTTATGTCTCGGATATATTTTATGTATCGGATATATTTTATGTATCGGATATATTTTATGTATTGGATATATTTTATGTATCGGATATATTTTATGTATCGGATATATTTTATGTATTGGATATATTTTATGTATCGGATATATTTTATGTATCGGATATATTTTATGTATCGGATATATTTTATGTATCGGATATATTTTATGTATCGGATATATTTTATGTATCGGATATATTTTATGTATCAGATATATTTTATGTATCGGATATATTTTATGTATTGGATATATTTTATGTATCGGATATATTTTATGTATCGGATATATTTTATGTATTGGATATATTTTATGTATCGGATATATTTTATGTATCGGATATATTTTATGTATCGGATATATTTTATGATGCACCACCCTCGTCTCATTTTCCATGCCAATGAAGTTCATCCTGTTGTCTGAATATAGCACCATTACCATCCCGCCTCTCCGGGTCACGAATCGCTCCAAGGCATTTATAAATGCCAATGCTGTCGCGTCCTGTGCCAGTTCAATCGCTACCGCCCTTGAGTTGATACACACAAAGATTATTCTGTAGCGCTTCTTTGTGTGTCGCATCACCTTAATCTTTATTGGACCGAACATGTCATGTCACACTGCTATATGTGAATGGTGGTATGTGATGCACCACCCTCGTCTCCAATAATGGTGCCATCATTTGTACAGCCCTTTTTCTTATTCGCTGAAAAGTCTGACACTGCGCCACCACTGACTTCACTGTCTTCCTTAATTAGGGTTCCCAATAAGTCCAATAAGTTCCCTAACCTGGAGTCCATTGCCAGGATGCAATCCATATCCAACTATAGCAACAGTGTGCGTCCCTTACTATCTTAGAGGCGCCATTATTGATTCGTGATACATGCAATTTCTTCCCCGTACACCTTCTATTGTTTGTAGCGTAATATCGCCATAGCTGCTCCTTCCAGGACAAATGGTAGGCTTCTGTCTCCTGTTCGTACCAGCTCTCCCAACTAACTCGCCGAAGGCTCTCATGTATCCTACCAGCTTCTTTGACTTATAGCAACTAGAACTGTAGTTGAGTAACCTATCAATCGGGGTCTGTTCAAGCTCTCCTTTGGTGAGATGCAATGGTGCCTCAAGAATCTCTTTCACCAACTGGGTCAATATCTCATCACCCTCTGATTCGTTTCCCTCTTCTTCGGTTATAGATTCCTCTCCCATTGGGTCAACATTTTAAATTAGTGGCCAGGCACTCTGACTTGTCGTTTAGAAAGTGTGGTCCATGCTGCCACAACTCCTGCTTCTGTGAGAAACCGTGGTGTTCCACATCCCTTGAGAGCAAGTCAGCCTGATTGTCATCTGTTGGGCAGTACTGTCACTTGTCAAAGTTGCTCATCGCTCTTATCTCGTCGACTCTATCTGCTACAAATATGGGGTAGTGTGTCTTCTCATTATGGATCCATCCCAATACTACCATGGAATCTGTCCAGTAGTGTGTTTCAACTATGCTTGGTATAGCATCCACCAAATATTATGTTGATCTTAACCCCAACCTCGCAGCTGTAAGTTCCAACTTCGGTACTGACGCTGAATCTGGCGGAGTTGACCTCGCTTTACTGAATGCTAATAGGGGTTTGTGTGTTCCCTTCCACTGTACCAAATAAAGCGCTGCATCCTATGCTTCTAGGGATGCGTCAGAGAACATGTGTAGATCCAACTCGCAGATGTCTCCATCTTGGAAGTATACTTGTGGCATACTATATCTTCCCATATCTTTCAGATATAGTCCATTTATCCCACTGTTTACTAATCTCCTTTGGGACCTCTGCAGTAAATCATAAATCCAATCATCTTTAAGTTTAATCACTTCAGAATTTCAGAATTTGCTTTCCCATGACTAGTTGGGGCGACGCTAGTCCTAATGGATCGTAAATCCTAGCTATATATGATATATATGATATATAGCCCCTCTTCATGTTACTTCAATTGGTATTTCAATTCGTCTGTTTCCTGATTCCACATGATCCCTTAGGCCTTCTGTTGTGATTCTACTCTCTTATTGGCCATAATCTGCTCCTTTTTGGTGATTGGTTTCTCCAATGTGATGTCTGGGTGTTTATCCTCTATGTCCTCCATGAATTCCTGGAAATTCGACTGGAATTTCGTCAGATGGAATCCCAATTTCTTCAGGATGTCGCGAACTTCACGACACAACCTAACGATTTCCTGGATGCAGTTCCCAGAAACTAAACCGTTGTCTACATAGAATCCATATCAAATCGTATCGATACCATCTTTACTATACTCGTTCTCTTTCCCTTTGACTGTGTCTCTCACCACCGTGGTTGGTTGTAAAAGAGGATGACATAGTGCCCATATTCTGCACAACCGTCTTATACATCGGCATGGTCAAAGGCTCCTTGTTGCCATCATACCTTAGGAAGAAATTAACTATCTCTATCCTCTTCCATCACTCAGACTTGGTTGAACATTCCTACAATGTCGTAGGGGAAGGTGTGCTTTCCATATCTGAATCGCAGCAACACTTTTATCCCTGAATTGTATATGTTGGGGCCTTCCAGTAAATAGTCATTGAAGCACTTCACATTCATGGTGGAAGCCTCTACCACTATCCTCAACTTTCCTTTCTTAGGATCTAACGTGACATGAAGTGGCAAGTAATATGTCCTGTCTGTGTCTGGTTTGTCTATGGGTAGTTCCATGGCCCACCCTCTTTCCACATACTTTCATATCATCGTGTGGAGATAGTCGTTCTTCTCTGGGCTCTGTCTCAGAGTCTATTTGAGCTTCTGGAGCCTCATCTCCACCATCCTCCTGTTGTTCGGTAAGGGATTCTTCTGCTCCTTCCATACCATCCCTATGGTATATTGACCGTCTTCATATCTCATTGATTCCTTTATGCTCCACTCCGCTTGTTTATCTTCAACTAAGGTTCCTACCCCAACCTCCTTCAATCCTTCGAAATCCTGCCACAGCAGCCTCATGACTTGCTCCTCTGCTGTTTCCTCCTCTACATTTCTTCTTAAGTTTCCTCCTTTTTACTCGCACCGAGAAAGCTATTTTCCTCCATTTATTTCTCAGCCATATCGGTAGTGCCTGTGCTATCACTATGATGTTGTTTGAAGCATTGAGTTCGTATGGCGCTTCCAGGATCTTCAGAGTTATTAACTCCTTTTCTATTCATGTCACGAAGGCTTTGATGCTAGTTGGGCTGTCTCCATACGGTCCTGTGGACCGAAGTTTCCCCTTTTCGAATATTCTGAAGTACTCCCCGCCACCACCAATTTGTGGATTGGTGGCTTCATACCAATGGGAAGTTTCTTTCCGATCCCCTCTCATCGTCTCGTTTTGCTCTTCTTTTCTATAGATCCTATTTCCTTCACCCAGCTTATAATACACTCTCCAGACTGCATTCCTTCAGGGTGACAGCAATCTCTTGAAGTTCAGCCCTGCCGTTTTGTTTCCTCTACTTCAACTAACGATGGTTCGCTGTCCATCCTATCTCGACTCTTCATGCTGCTCGTGGCAATGTTTCCTCGACTGATCTTCTCGCATTCCTCCCATTGTCTACTTCCGGCATCATATCCATGTCCTTGATATCTTGTTTCGACCTCCCGGAGGAACTCTATTGTTCTCCATCCATCTTCGAATGGGTTTGATGTTCCTTCATATTGCCGATTTTGGCATGACCGCCTCGTCCCCTACCCAGTTGTACAGCCTCACAGATATTCGCTGATTCTCTATCCACCTCCATTGTTGGGGGTCCCGGTTTATTTATTCTGCCACACGTGCCCCCCCCCCCCCCCCCCCCCCCCCGTCACCTGTGGGGTGCTTGTTGCCCCCTGCCTCGTCGTTATTCTGCTGTGCTGGGATGGCTGTAGCGCCCACCTGTCACTTCTAGTTGCGTCTCACTGTCTCCCTTCTCTATGCTCCCTTCCTGTCGACACACCACTTCTATTGTCAGTGTGTTGATTCGCCTGCGTCCCCACCTGTGTTTCCATTTGGCCTTGCAGGTCCTCGCTAGGCGAATTACTTATTACATCATTATTTATTATATTATTATTTTCTGCGTTGTTTTTTATTATTTTCTATATTATTATTCATTAAATTATCATTTTGTATATTATTTACTCTATCAGTACCGGTGTTACTAGGGTTATTATTGACTAAAATATTATTATGTGTAGCAGCACCTTTGCTTCAGTATTGGGCTTATCCAGTAGGGTATTCATTACTGTAAGTAGCATTATGACCCTCCCCCCCCCCCCATCCCTCCCCTCCCCTCCACACCCCTCCCATCCACACCCCTCCGTTCACAACAGTCATGTGTCTGTCATCCGGTTTCACTTAGTAGGGTATTAACAAAACTTTCCATCACACCCGGTTCTACTCCCTATTGTTCCCCATATACACTTCCTGACCAGCTTCACTTTCTGATAAACCCATTTTAACCAGTTCCGTTCAGCGTTTTTGTCTGGCCCGATACTACATTAATTCCTGTAATCAGTTGTGCATATTATCCAGCACTCGTTTCCCAACTTCCTCCCTGTCCCTTTCTCTCTCCACACTCTGGTACGCTACCATGTTTTCCCTCTCAACCCTTTCTCTATACTCACTCGCCTCTCTCTCGGCCCTCTCTTTACACTCTCTCACCCCTCTCTCTGCCCTCTCTTTTCATTATCTCACCAACTTCCTTTCCCTCTCTAAGAAAGCACTCTCTTCTCCCAAATGCTTTTCCAACTCCTTTTGATCCAATGCAATCAGGTCCAGTTGACACGCCACAGCTATTTCCAATACCCTTCTTGCTTTTACGGAGGATGTGGCAGACTTTACACTAGCGACGGACTTCCATCGCTTACCGACTTTACTGGTTCTAGTGGCCATTTTGGCCCTACCTGCAGACGACACCTAAACCTCCAGATTAACCTCGGCATCGGCGTCGTTCGAACCTGCCCTCCCCGTTAACTTTATCCACCATGTGTGTGCGGCCCTACGTACACTTCATCTAACACTATGATCCCAGATCACTTCAATTCAAACAGTTCAGTGGCAACCTCCTGCGGCCTCTCATTCGCCAGTTCTCCCTGCCCAAATCATACTAAATACCGAAAGTGTTTAGTAGACTCACCAATCTTTTTCATCAGTTTGGTTTAATCTACCTTATGGCTTTTCTTCTCTTCGTCAATGAGTCACCTGGTGGTGTTATAGCCCTCATCAGTCACTGGCTTACCATCACATCCTCGTCCTCGACCTCCTGGTTCTCCCTCCTTGTTCGGCATCGTACTGCGGCCCGTCTGTCACCATTCCATCAGGCTGCGCACCACCTGTAGCCCCTTGTTGGCTGGTGGTCCCTGATGCTGCACATGTGAACTTAGCCTTTTAGATTACTTATTTTACTAATTTTAAGCTCAAAACACCATTTTATATTGATAAAGTTGGTTACAATATAATATTGGCTATTTCTGTTGAACAATTCTTTGTTGAGGGTTTTAACGCCATCTAGTGCCATTATACACATATTCTACCTCCCATTGGCTGTATCATTCTATTACGGTTAATTTAATAAATATGAGCTTGGTTGGTTGGATGCTGGTTCACTGTGTACATGTTGTGCTGCAGTGGAATTACATCTCCCATGCAGGACTTTAATCCGCTAGTCAGATTTTTCCACCGAGGATCTCAGAGCATTGACCGATTCCAACGAGGATCTTGACACAGCGCCTCAGAGCATTGACCTTTTCCACCGATGATCTTGACACAGCGCCTCAGAGCATTGACCTTTTCCACCGATGATCTCGACATAGCGCCTCAGAGCATTGACCTTTTCCACCGATGATCTCGACACAGTGCCCCAGAGCATTGACCTTTTCTACCAATGATCTCGACACAGCGCCTCAGAGCATTGACCTTTTCCACCGATGATCTCGACACAGCGCCCCAGAGCATTGACCTTTTCTACCAATGATCTCGACACAGCGCCTCAGAGCATTGACCTTTTCCACCGAGGATCTCGAAATAGCGCCTCAGAGCATTGACCTTTTCCACCGGTGATCTCGACACAGCGCCCCAGAGCATTGACCTTTTCTACCAATGATCTCGACACAGCGCCCCAGAGCATTGACCTTTTCCACCGAGGATCTCGAAATAGCGCCTCAGAGCTTTGACCTTTTCCACCGATGATCTCGACAAAGCGCCTCAGAGCATGTACCTTTTCCACCGATGATCTCGCACAGCGCCCCAGAGCATGGACCTTTTCCACCGATGATCTCGACACAGCGCCTCAGAGCATTGACCTTTTCCACCAATGATCTCGACACAGCGCCCCAGAGCATTGACCTTTTCCACCGATGATCTCGACACAGCGCCCCAGAGCATGGACCTTTTCCACCGATGATCTCGACACAGCGCCTCAGAGCATTGACCTTTTCCGCCGATGATCTCGACACAGCGCCTCAGAGTATTGACCTTCTTGGATCACCTCATGTTGCTGTTGAGGATGGTAAGCCTCTCGCAAAGCAATCTATTCAGCATACGTGCAAAATTGGTCTATAATGGTTAGTTAAATTATTTTTTTAAGTCGATTTTTTTTGGGTGAAATGGTCAAATATTTTGTGAATTTAATTGGTAGCATTAAAATATTTCCAATACGTGAATGAATAATATATGGTAAAATATTGATTAGTTTGGATATCAACTGCAACTATGAGAAACTTCTGGGCCATCAAGATGTATGTCTCAGTTATTATTCTTGAATTGATCTCCACAATTGGAACAGGACAGACAATTTGTGGCTCTTCAATATGTAGTGACTTCGCAGTCTGTGACAGTGGGTGTTGCCAGTGTGTAATGCCACAGATAGGTAATGGTACTCAATGCATTGTTTTTGACTCCGATCCAAAAGATCCTAAACTCTGGATCCATGGTACCATAGGCATACATGTCAATGAAGTGGCGGTTGACAGGGGTTATATCAGTGGCATTGTATATCTAAGCCACAATGATATAGTAACTGGAGTGGTGGGTCGTCATCATATCACCAGTCCACGCGCCTTCACACGCAACCTGACATTCATTATTGAGGATGTGTATGACATCAGCCCATTGGAGATATTACAGAGTCCATGCATATGGATGACATTGGGGTTAACAACCCATAGGAATAACGGCTACAGTTTAACTGGAGGCTATGCCACTGCATCCGGAAACATTAGCTATGTAGGAATGCCTGAATATTCCCTTGACTACCAGATTGTATTTAACGGTCTGGAAAAAGATGATGTCAGCTATCACTTAAATACAAAAATAAGCATAAATGGAACTATTCCAAAACGTGAACCAGCTTCTAAGATAACAGTTAAGAATTACAATGATACGTATCACCATGTGTCAGCAGGATTAGTTACCGGAAAATTTAAACGTAACATCACGATCACAAAACAGTCTGGTGAAGAACAGGAATATCAGGTGAGATAAGATCAACAACCTATTATTATGATGACATGACTAATAACTTGTATTATAGACTACATGAAATGATAGGTAGGTAGGTAGGTATGTACAAACTGAAATATATTGAGAAGCGAAATGAAATTCTATTCAATTTGACAAACCTTTGAACGGGCCTCTCGGTTCAAGGAGACACATTAGCCACCTTCCCCTTTATTATTGTCATGGACTATGTGCTGAAGAATCTCTCAATATCCATAGCGCTGAAGCGGTGGTAATATACCCACCATCAGGTAGTCATGGATGGTTGTGATGGGCTCCCAGCGGAACATCTACCTGATCTTGACTTTGAGGATGATCTTGTTCTACAGTCATATACATTGAAGGGAGCACAGATGCTGTTATCTAACTTAGAGAATGCGCATCCAGTGTTGGCATCTTTGAGAACAGCACAAAGACCAAAATTCCGAAAGTAAACATTGACTCCAACCACCAGAAATTCGATCGTGATAACATGCAATCCCTGGATGGAATGGAAGTCATGTGAATGATATCTGCTACGTTGAATCATTGGTTATGCCTGGTGAATCTCCGAATTCGCAAAGGGAAAGCCTGGTGTGGCAATCCACGAGCTATCATTGTTGATCTGGAAGAGCGGTAAAATCTCATGTTCTTTGTTCTATGTAGGTATGCCTTTCCCATGCACCAGTGGTGCTGCTCTATGTCAGCCCATCATGCTGGGCTCTAACTGCTGATTCAACTACTGTCTCAGGATGATACATATACCAGGATGCTGCGACAGGGTGCACAACATTGCCTATGATGCATGCATAACTTGCAAATAAATACATGTAAATAAATTATTGAACCGCTTTATATTGGATTCCTTATACAGTAGAAAATAATTTATATACCAGTAATAGGGAGATATTATGCGATTCTATAATTAATTCTTATTGTGATATTTAACGGTGCACAGACGCAGACGGTGGCTGGCCGGGAAGGCCCGTTGCACAAAGCACCTTCTTTACACATATATTACAGGTTCGTAGAGCCTTCGCGCAGCACGAGGCTCAGTTATGAGACACAAGTTAAAATTGAGTGATTCTATCACAAAATCTGTACTTCAGATACAAAACCGCCATTCAATAAAAGAAAGGGGTATATAATTAAAAAGTAAAGTAAATTTTCTTCCGCCGTTAAGTCAGTGATTACGCCCAAAGTCTTACGACTTATTTTCGTTGCGGTCCCCCAGAACTATTCTCCCAAGAGAAAACTCCAGTACTCAATCAGCTATCATTTAAGGATACAAGCGCATAAGCTAAGATATATAAGTTCAACGAAGTGAATATGCATGCTAACAAGAACTGACATACTGTACGCAATAAGATGATATACAATAGGGTTGGTGCACGAAAAAAATGTTGGGCTAAAAAACAATTGAATAAGGGGTAAAAAGGGTGCCCTGCATCGAGTGGTGGGGTCTGTTTTTTGTAAAAACACGTCGAAACGGTCGAAATGGCGGGATTAAGTAACTGCCTGAGGCCAATTTTGAAAATCGACTGTAATTGGCTGCTACAAATTGTTAGAATAGCTTGCAATTGTTTGGCGGGAGATTCGAATCGAGGAAAAGAGTTATTCTTATTAATTGCTTATTTCTGTTGTGTCGTATTAATCTGCAGTCTGCAGTTAGCTGTATGACTGTATGGATTGCTGGACTTGTTACTGGATCTGACACTCGTGATCTGTTGGGGCGACCCCTTCCACGTAGTTGTTCGGTGATGGTGGTGTTCAGTGATCTGGCTGTGGTGGCCTACAGTTTAGTCTACACTACTATTGTATATTTCTGATATAACTGATATTTCTGTATTTACAATAAATATATGTTCTATGTTTCAAACTCATTTATCATTTGATGCCACATGAATTTAACACGAATTTGACGTCATTACGCAGTGATCTGATAATTTTTTATCTTGGTTTCTATGGGGAGAGATTTTCGATCGATTCAAATACACATTAAATCTCAATTATTTTACACGTATATCAATTGAAGAGAGTTTTGCAGTTACTGTGTATCGAAACCTACATTAACACATTATAACTATGGGAGAGGATAAGTAACAGTAAAGTAAAAGGTAGTCTTTATGATCAAGATTTCAAGCCCGCTTAACAGAATTATACTAGATTATACTCCTTCGATTTTCCACAATACTATTACTTTTACAGCTAGAGTCTGTAATTGTTGTATATATTTTTATTACGTTTTAGATTATAATGAATTTGAAAGTGACTTTCAATGAGTGCATGGGATCACAACCTACCAGGGGCAGTTGGATAGCAACGAAAAACACAGAGGTGTGGTTCAGAGATTATAAATCAAGAATAAAGGATAATGTACTAATTTGGGAGGCGAATGTGGAAGCTACTGGGGGTAAGTAGCTTCAGATACATACGGATGTATACATACATACAGATGAATTTAAAGTAGGCCTACAGTAGGCTGTACCACTGCACGGTTGCATAATATTGCGCTGTTTTGAAATGATTGGACCATAATGCCTCAGCAATGTCTGGCGAGTAACAACAGCATAGAGAGTGAGGAAAGTAATTATTGTTAAGGCCCGGGTCACACATGAGCTTTCAACTTTCAACATTATAATACCAGAATAAAAGTGGTATTGGACCTCTTAAGTACAAGGCAAGGTAAAAAAATTAAGGCAAAAAACTTCTCCGAAGTACTACTGTATCTGAAAATTTTACAACTGATAACAACAACAACAACGTACCACCTTTCAAATCAAGAGTTCCAAACAATGTTTCTGATTGGTACAGTATGATAGACGACAGGAAAAACATAGACATAGTTTATATTGATATCTAAGGCTTTCGATAGTTGTGTACACCCAAAGGTGCTTTGTAACTTGTCATCTTATGGTATATGTGGAGATTTGCTTCCTTGGTTAGGAGCATTCCTCTCTAATAGAACGCAACGCTTTCTTGTTGGAAATGAATTTTCGGATAATGTACCAGTCTCATCTGGCACTACTACTACTAGGATCGGCATGCTGCATTGCAGCTGCATTTTTAAGAATGCTGTGCCGGCCTATCGACAAAATTGCACCGCCACAACTCCCTATCACCCATGACATTTGCTAGATCATCCGCATCTTCAAGGCCAGTGTCCTTTAAGATGCGCCTCAAGAAAGTCATGGGCTGTCCACCATGCTTATTCACTCCATGAGGCTGCCAAAGTACAAGATTATGCATTGGCTGGTCCTCACGGCGAAAGCAATGTCCTGCAAAGCGGAGGCGATTTTGTTCTTGTGTCAAGCTTGGGGGAACCAATGAGACACCTCCAATGTTATATAGTGTCTGGTTGGAGATGTGTGCATTGAACTTGACACAATGAATTCTTGTGAATGTGCCATCCAGAGATTTGGTGTCCTCAGCAGTTAGAGCCCAGCATGGACTCCCATAGAGGAGTACTTGAACTACTGCTGCTCTAAATAACCGGACCTTAAGTTTCCAATTAATTCTCGGTGACTTCCAAATCCTGGAAAGCCTATTCAAGGCTGCCCAAGCCCATGCCTTTCCCTTGCGTATTCGAAGGTCCTCACCTGACTTCCGGATCCATGATCCCAGGTAACAGAAGTCATGCACATGCTCAAGCATACCATCTTTTGAGCTTATGCTCATCCGATCAGAGACTTGGTGAGGACTTTCAAAGTTAATTGTCAAAATTTTGGTCTTTCTGGAGTTAATAAAAAGACCAACACTAGAAGCAGCATGTTCTAATGAGCTGAGGAGCCGTTGGGCTCCCTCTAGTGATTCTGAGAGTACTCCTAAGTCATCAGCAAAGTCTAGATCAGTTAGGTACTTGGCAGGATTTCCTCGACTTCTGGAGCCAGTAGGTGGAGTTATCATCACCCCATCATCATTATGATGATCTAAGGACATGCGTAGAACATAGTCAACAACAATTATGAACAAGAATGGTGCAAGTGTGTCTCCCTGGAGGACGCCCCATAACACTTCAAATGGTTCTGTGTCACCGTCAACAGTAGACACAAATGTTGTCGAACCATCGTATACTGATCTGATTGCTGCAATAATTTCATCAGGAATCCCATATATTGAAAGTATGCTGAACATACGTGAACGAGAGACTGAATCAAAGGCCTTGAAGAAGTCAACAAAGATAACAGCCAGATGCCTCTCTTTCTTATTTGATAACTCTTCAATTATCCTTCTAAGTGCCAAAATGGGCTCCATGGTCCCACGACCTTTACGGAACCCATTCTGATTTCCACGGAGCACTCTCTCAATGGGATCCCTGATGCGATTTAATAGAATTATATTGTTTAGCTTTGCAGCAATCGAGATCAATGAGATTCCCCGAAAAGAACCATAGAGTGTTAGGTTGCCCTTCTTGGGAACTGGCACCAACTTATTTGTTTTCATTTCTTGTGGGACTCTTGTTGTTCGGTACATGTCTACTATGATGCTATAGATGAGCTTTAAACACTCAGGTATTTTAAAGACCTCAGGGGGAACACCATCTACTCCACTGGCACGATTGGTCTTAATGCTCTTTGCAGCAGCCTTCACTTCTGCAAAGGAGATATCGCCAATGGGAATATCTGGGAGTACAGACTCAGACACTTTTACTTCTATAAAGTTATCAGGCAATACCCTGTCATTATTGAGGAGCTTTTCAAAGTGGGCCTTCCAACCATTGAGGCGATCGGCTGGTGATTCAGCCTTAACCTTGGTGGTTGGTTGGCTTTTTCGACCAGCAAGCAAGTTGATCGATCTCCATGCCTGGGATGATTGCCTGCTGTCGTCAGCATCATTGATGGCATCAACCTGTTGGTTTATTAGCTTCTGTAGATTAACAGAGTACTACCTGTTCAGGGACCTAGATGCAGCCTTAACTGTATTCTTGGCCGCTGTAGTCTGTTTGAGTCGGGACTCTTTCTGCGCCTTATAGAGGTCATTTCGGCACTTCTGAATTTGTCAGTCCAGGGGGCCCGTATCCTGTTTCGAGGCTATACAGGAACTGTTTCTGCAGCTGCTAACATATCTAAAATACTGGAAACTGCAGCACCAAAACGCTTTATTCGAATACGTGGTGATTCACAACCATGGATAAATAGTGATATATTACACATTATAGCAGCAAAAACAATGCCCTGACAAGTTTTCACAAAAATCCGACCCGTGTCAACGAGCAGCATTATAAACGCCTTAGCACTCCGGTTTAGCACTCCGGTTTTCCATACCTCCGCTGGGATTTCATCTAATCCACTTGCTTTATTATTGGACATGCTTTTAATGCTTCGTTGGAGTTCGGCAGGTGTGAAGTCCCCTGTTTCTATAGGTAGTGTCTTGTCATATATTTTCCTTGTAGGGTTGACCTCGATGTTTGGTGGCTGCCCAAGCAAGTTGCTGAAGTGATTTTTCCACTTCCCAACACGTTCTTCAGGACTATCTGCTTTGAGGCGCCCCTTTGCACAACTTTTCCGACCAGATACCTCATTTACAGTTTGCCAGGTAAGTCTTGATTGTTGCTGTATGTGAGCAGTTGTCATTGCTTCAATTTTATCCTGTATGTACTTTTCCTGGCTGATGTTGTAGGTCAATTTAAGATCGTCCTTAGCTTTCTCAACCTTGTTAATGTTTTCGGTTGTTGGTTGTTCGGTTTTAACTTTGTAGGCTATCTTAAGATCTTCTCTCTTACAAGTAACCTCAGAGTTTTGCCATGGCACATACTGTTTTCGTTTGGGTTTCTGTTTTTTTCTGGTTTTTTCATAAATAAGAAGGGGATATTTCTGGGGGATATGCCTCTTAGCTGATTCCTGGTACCGGTACATTTAATGTATTACCTAGAACAGCTAACAGTTTATGTATTACCTAGAACAGCTAACATTTAATGTATTACCTAGAACAGCTAACATTTAATGTATTACCTAGAACAGCTAACATTTAATGTATGACCTAGAACTGCTAACAATTATTGTATTACCTAGAACAGCTAACATTTAATGTATTACCTAGAACAGCTAACATTTAATGTATTACCTAGAACAGCTAACATTTAATGTATTACCTAGAACAGCTAACATTTAATGTATTACCTAGAACTGCTAACAATTATTGTATTACCTAGAACAGCTAACATTTAATGTATTACCTAGAACAGCTAACATTTAATGAATTAAATAGAACAGCTAACATTTAATGTATTACCTAGACCAGCTAACATTTAATGTATTACCTAGAACAGCTAACATTTAATGTATTACCTAGACCAGCTAACATTTAATGTATTACCTAGAACAGCTAACATTTAATGTATTACCTAGACCAGCTAACATTTAATGTATTACCTAGAACAGCTAACATTTAATGTATTACCTAGAACAGCTAACATTTAATTTATTACCTAGAACAGCTAACATTTAATGTATTACCTAGAACAGCTAACATTTAATGTATTACCTAGACCAGCTAACATTTAATGTATTACCTAGAACAGCTAACATTTAATGTATTACCTAGACCAGCTAACATTTAATGTATTACCTAGACCAGCTAACATTTAATGTATTACCTAGACCAGCTAACATTTAATGTATTACCTAGACCAGCTAACATTTAATGTATTACCTAGAACAGCTAACATTTAATGTATTACCTAGACCAGCTAACATTTAATGTATTACCTAGACCAGCTAACATTTAATGTATTACCTAGACCAGCTAACATTTAATGTATTACCTAGAACAGCTAACATTTAATGTATTACCTAGAACAGCTAACATTTAATGTATTACCTAGACCAGCTAACATTTAATGTATTACCTAGAACAGCTAACATTTAATTTATTACCTAGAACAGCTAACATTTAATGTATTACCTAGAACAGCTACCATTTAATGTATTACCTAGAACAGCTAACATTTAATGTATTACCTAGACCAGCTAACATTTAATGTATTACCTAGAACAGCTAACATTTAATGTATTACCTAGAACAGCTAACATTTAATTTATTACCTAGAACAGCTAACATTTAATGAATTACCTAGAACAGCTAACATTTAATGTATTACCTAGAACAGCTAACATTTCATGTATTACCTAGAACAGCTAACATTTAATGTATTACCTAGACCAGCTAACATTTAATGTATTACCTAGAACAGCTAACATTTAATTTATTACCTAGAACAGCTAACATTTAATGTATTACCTAGAACAGCTAACATTTAATGTATTACCTAGAACAGCTAACATTTAATGTATTACCTAGAACTGCTAACAATTATTGTATTACCTAGAACAGCTAACATTTAATGTATTACCTAGAACAGCTAACATTTAATGAATTAAATAGAACAGCTAACATTTAATGTATTACCTAGACCAGCTAACATTTAATGTATTACCTAGAACAGCTAACATTTAATGTATTACCTAGACCAGCTAACATTTAATGTATTACCTAGAACAGCTAACATTTAATGTATTACCTAGACCAGCTAACATTTAATGTATTACCTAGAACAGCTAACATTTAATGTATTACCTAGAACAGCTAACATTTAATTTATTACCTAGAACAGCTAACATTTAATGTATTACCTAGAACAGCTAACATTTAATGTATTACCTAGACCAGCTAACATTTAATGTATTACCTAGAACAGCTAACATTTAATGTATTACCTAGACCAGCTAACATTTAATGTATTACCTAGACCAGCTAACATTTAATGTATTACCTAGACCAGCTAACATTTAATGTATTACCTAGACCAGCTAACATTTAATGTATTACCTAGAACAGCTAACATTTAATGTATTACCTAGACCAGCTAACATTTAATGTATTACCTAGACCAGCTAACATTTAATGTATTACCTAGACCAGCTAACATTTAATGTATTACCTAGAACAGCTAACATTTAATGTATTACCTAGAACAGCTAACATTTAATGTATTACCTAGACCAGCTAACATTTAATGTATTACCTAGAACAGCTAACATTTAATTTATTACCTAGAACAGCTAACATTTAATGTATTACCTAGAACAGCTAACATTTAATGTATTACCTAGAACAGCTAACATTTAATGTATTACCTAGACCAGCTAACATTTAATGTATTACCTAGAACAGCTAACATTTAATGTATTACCTAGAACAGCTAACATTTAATTTATTACCTAGAACAGCTAACATTTAATGTATTACCTAGAACAGCTAACATTTAATGTATTACCTAGAACAGCTAACATTTGATGTATTACCTAGAACAGCTAACATTTAATGTATTGCCTAGACCAGCTAACATTTAATGTATTACCAGAACAGCTAACATTTAATTTATTACCTAGAACAGCTAACATTTAATGTATTACCTAGAACAGCTAACATTTAATATATTACCTAGACCAGCTAACATTTAATGTATTACCTAGAACAGCTAACATTTAATGTATTACCTAGACCAGCTAACATTTAATGTATTACCTAGAACAGCTAACATTTAATGTATTACCTAGAACAGCTAACATTTAATTTATTACCTAGAACAGCTAACATTTAATGTATTACCTAGAACAGCTAACATTTAATGTATTACATAGAACAGCTAACATTTCATATATTACCTAGAACAGCTAACATTTAATGTATTACCTAGACCAGCTAACATTTAATGTATTACCTAGAACAGCTAACATTTAATTTATTACCTAGAACAGCTAACATTTAATTTATTACCTAGAACAGCTAACATTTAATGTATTACCTAGAACAGCTAACATTTAATGTATTACCTAGAACAGCTAACATTTAATGTATTACCTAGACCAGCTAACATTTAATTTATTACCTAGACCAGCTAACATTTAATGTATTACCTAGAACAGCTAACATTTAATGTATTACCTAGAACAGCTAACATTTAATTTATTACCTAGAACAGCTAACATTTAATGTAATACCTAGAACAGCTAACATTTAATGTATTACCTAGAACAGCTAACATTTAATTTATTACCTAGAACAGCTAACATTTAATGTATTACCTAGAACAGCTAACATTTAATGTATTACATAGAACAGCTAACATTTCATATATTACCTAGAACAGCTAACATTTAATGTATTACCTAGACCAGCTAACATTTAATGTATTACCTAGAACAGCTAACATTTAATTTATTACCTAGAACAGCTAACATTTAATTTATTACCTAGAACAGCTAACATTTAATGTATTACCTAGAACAGCTAACATTTAATGTATTACCTAGAACAGCTAACATTTAATGTATTACCTAGACCAGCTAACATTTAATTTATTACCTAGCCCAGCTAACATTTAATGTATTACCTAGAACAGCTAACATTTAATGTATTACCTAGAACAGCTAACATTTAATTTATTACCTAGAACAGCTAACATTTAATGTATTACCTAGAACAGCTAACATTTAATGTATTACCTAGAACAGCTAACATTTAATGTATTACCTAGAACAGCTAACATTTAATGTATTACCTAGAACAGCTAACAGTTAATGTATTACCTAGAACTGCTAACATTTAATGTATTACCTAGAACAGCTAACATTTAATTTATTACCTAGAACAGCTAACATTTCATATATTACCTAGAACAGCTAACATTTAATGTATTACCTAGAACAGCTAACATTTAATGTATTACCTAGAACAGCTAACATTTAATGTATTACCTAGAACTGCTAACAATTATTGTATTACCTAGAACAGCTAACATTTAATGTATTACCTAGAACAGCTAACATTTAATGAATTAAATAGAACAGCTAACATTTAATGTATTACCTAGACCAGCTAACATTTAATGTATTACCTAGAACAGCTAACATTTAATGTATTACCTAGACCAGCTAACATTTAATGTATTACCTAGAACAGCTAACATTTAATGTATTACCTAGACCAGCTAACATTTAATGTATTACCTAGAACAGCTAACATTTAATGTATTACCTAGAACAGCTAACATTTAATTTATTACCTAGAACAGCTAACATTTAATGTATTACCTAGAACAGCTAACATTTAATGTATTACCTAGACCAGCTAACATTTAATGTATTACCTAGAACAGCTAACATTTAATGTATTACCTAGACCAGCTAACATTTAATGTATTACCTAGACCAGCTAACATTTAATGTATTACCTAGACCAGCTAACATTTAATGTATTACCTAGACCAGCTAACATTTAATGTATTACCTAGAACAGCTAACATTTAATGTATTACCTAGACCAGCTAACATTTAATGTATTACCTAGACCAGCTAACATTTAATGTATTACCTAGACCAGCTAACATTTAATGTATTACCTAGAACAGCTAACATTTAATGTATTACCTAGAACAGCTAACATTTAATGTATTACCTAGACCAGCTAACATTTAATGTATTACCTAGAACAGCTAACATTTAATTTATTACCTAGAACAGCTAACATTTAATGTATTACCTAGAACAGCTAACATTTAATGTATTACCTAGAACAGCTAACATTTAATGTATTACCTAGACCAGCTAACATTTAATGTATTACCTAGAACAGCTAACATTTAATGTATTACCTAGAACAGCTAACATTTAATTTATTACCTAGAACAGCTAACATTTAATGTATTACCTAGAACAGCTAACATTTAATGTATTACCTAGAACAGCTAACATTTAATGTATTACCTAGAACAGCTAACATTTAATGTATTGCCTAGACCAGCTAACATTTAATGTATTACCTAGAACAGCTAACATTTAATTTATTACCTAGAACAGCTAACATTTAATGTATTACCTAGAACAGCTAACATTTAATATATTACCTAGACCAGCTAACATTTAATGTATTACCTAGAACAGCTAACATTTAATGTATTACCTAGACCAGCTAACATTTAATGTATTACCTAGAACAGCTAACATTTAATGTATTACCTAGAACAGCTAACATTTAATTTATTACCTAGAACAGCTAACATTTAATGTATTACCTAGAACAGCTAACATTTAATGTATTACCTAGAACAGCTAACATTTCATATATTTCCTAGAACAGCTAACATTTAATGTATTACCTAGACCAGCTAACATTTAATGTATTACCTAGAACAGCTAACATTTAATTTATTACCTAGAACAGCTAACATTTAATTTATTACCTAGAACAGCTAACATTTAATGTATTACCTAGAACAGCTAACATTTAATGTATTACCTAGAACAGCTAACATTTAATGTATTACCTAGACCAGCTAACATTTAATTTATTACCTAGACCAGCTAACATTTAATGTATTACCTAGAACAGCTAACATTTAATGTATTACCTAGAACAGCTAACATTTAATTTATTACCTAGAACAGCTAACATTTAATGTATTACCTAGAACAGCTAACATTTAATGTATTACCTAGAACAGCTAACATTTAATTTATTACCTAGAACAGCTAACATTTAATGTATTACCTAGAACAGCTAACATTTAATGTATTACCTAGAACAGCTAACATTTCATATATTACCTAGAACAGCTAACATTTAATGTATTACCTAGACCAGCTAACATTTAATGTATTACCTAGAACAGCTAACATTTAATTTATTACCTAGAACAGCTAACATTTAATGTATTACCTAGAACAGCTAACATTTAATGTATTACCTAGAACAGCTAACATTTAATGTATTACCTAGAACAGCTAACATTTAATGTATTACCTAGACCAGCTAACATTTAATTTATTACCTAGCCCAGCTAACATTTAATGTATTACCTAGAACAGCTAACATTTAATGTATTACCTAGAACAGCTAACATTTAATTTATTACCTAGAACAGCTAACATTTAATGTATTACCTAGAACAGCTAACATTTAATGTATTACCTAGAACAGCTAACATTTAATGTATTACCTAGAACAGCTAACATTTAATGTATTACCTAGAACAGCTAACAGTTAATGTATTACCTAGAACAGCTAACATTTAATGTATTACCTAGAACAGCTAACATTTAATTTATTACCTAGAACAGCTAACATTTCATGTATTACCTAGAACAGCTAACATTTAATGTATTACCTAGACCAGCTAACATTTAATGTATTACCTAGAACAGCTAACATTTAATTTATTACCTAGAACAGCTAACATTTAATGTATTACCTAGAACAGCTAACATTTAATGTATTACCTAGAACAGCTAACATTTAATGTATTACCTAGAACAGCTAACATTTAATGTATTACCTAGAACAGCTAACATTTAATGTATTACCTAGAACAGCTAACATTTCTTGTATTACCTAGAACAGCTAACATTTAATGTATTACCTAGACCAGCTAACATTTAATGTATTACCTAGAACAGCTAACATTTAATTTATTACCTAGAACAGCTAACATTTAATTTATTACCTAGAACAGCTAACATTTAATGTATTACCTAGAACAGCTAACATTTAATGTATTACCTAGAACAGCTAACATTTAATGTATTACCTAGACCAGCTAACATTTAATTTATTACCTAGACCAGCTAACATTTAATGTATTACCTAGAACAGCTAACATTTAATGTATTACCTAGAACAGCTAACATTTAATTTATTACCTAGAACAGCTAACATTTAATGTATTACCTAGAACAGCTAACATTTAATGTATTACCTAGAACAGCTAACATTTAATGTATTACCTAGAACAGCTAACATTTAATGTATTACCTAGAACTGCTAACAATTATTGTATTACCTAGAACAGCTAACATTTAATGTATTACCTAGAACAGCTAACATTTAATGTATTACCTAGAACAGCTAACATTTAATGTATTACCTAGAACAGCTAACATTTAATGTATTACCTAGAACAGCTAACATTTAATGTATTACCTAGAACAGCTAACATTTAATGTATTACCTAGAACAGCTAACATTTAATGTATTACCTAGAACAGCTAACATTTAATGTATTACCAAGAACTGCTAACATTTAATGTATTACCTAGAACAGCTAACATTTAATGTATTACCTAGAACAGCTAACATTTAACGTATTACCTAGAACAGCTAACATTTAATGTATTACCTAGAACAGCTAACATTTAATGTATTACCTAGAACAGCTAACATTTAATGTATTACCTAGAACAGCTAACATTTAATGTATTACCTAGAACAGCTAACATTTAATGTATTACCTAGAACAGCTAACATTTAATGTATTACCTAGAACAGCTAACATTTAATGTATTACCTAGAACAGCTAACATTTAATGTATTACCTAGAACAGCTAACATTTAATGTATTACCTAGAACAGCTAACATTTAATGTATTACCTAGAACAGCTAACATTTAATGTATTACCTAGAACAGCTAACATTTAATGTATTACCTAGAACTGCTAACATTTAATGTATTACCTAGACCAGCTATATAATATAATGTATATTTTTCCAAAACAAGTTGGGCCGATTCAATAACAAGTTGCACACTTATGTGGAATCGTCTCGGCCAGAATAATTACAAACTGGTAAGGCACGCAATACAAATATACAATATATAAATGATATACATAACGTAACTAATACTTAATACTATACAGTTACAATACACTTACCATGCACATAGCCCCATACAATACACACTCGATACATCCATACAATACACACTGTCCCCCCCAGAAACCCTCTGCCAATCCCGCTGCACCCCACCCACATCCCACCCTGAATGGGGAGAAACCCGACCCGCTCGCCGCATTAAGTCGCTGGTGTCACAAATGTGCTTTTAAGCCAGGTATGGCGAAAATAATAAGTTGAGTGTAATAGTCTTCACCTGGGAAAATAACCACGAATCACGATTGAGTGGTGCACAATAACATTTGTTTAATATTAATGCAATTTTTGAATAATTTTGACAAGATATGCCACACCATCACCCACTTCTTAGTAAAATACGAAAAGCAAGATAAAACATTCTGACTGGGACAATGAAAAAAAGAAAATGAAAAAATAAGGAATATTAGTAACCCAGCGAATTAAACCTGTTTGTTGCCTCGATAAAAGTTGCGACAGCCGAAATAAGGACAAGTGCTTTAGATGCAACGATGCTGGGGGTGCCAGTAGGTCCATGTAAGATAACATGAACCGAAAAACGGAGGTCAAGTTGTAACATGGACTGATTAAGTACCAATCGAGGGCCAGTGTACCCCGTGCATTCCATAAAATAGTGGTACACATCTTCGCAGGGATGGCCGCACCCACAAGTTCTATAACTAGTAACCTTTGCACGAAATAAGTCGTCTTTTAAAGACGAACAGATGCATCGCATACGAGCAAGCAGGCCGTTAATTTTTGGGCTACCGAGCAAGTAGTATGATGGCACTGCTGCGGATGGGTAAAGGTGATTACTTGCTAAATTTTTAAAACTATTAGCAGATGTTGCATTACGTATATTATCCGGTAAGTCGTTCCATATTCGTATGGAAGATAGTAAAAATGAATTTTTAAAGTAATTATTCCGAGCAAAAGGTACCCTATAATTATCTCGATTTCTTGTACAATATGGGGAAGACTGGGCCAAGGTTTCCGGAAGTAATTCGCGCAGATGTGGGGGAGCTGAATTTTTTGTCATTTTATATAGAATAATTAATTTTTGAATTGTCCTTCTATTTTGTAGGGTCGATATTCCAGATTCAGTATATAAACTGACAGTTGAACAAGAAATGGTTAATCGACATATTATCCTAATGGCTTCCTTATTTATCAGCTCCAGTTTATACTTTAGTTCGTTAGAACAATTGTCCCACACTGGCCCTGCATACTCCAGACCAGAACGAATAAACGCCACATATATTTTGAGAAGTGCTGCCCTATCTACTTTATATTTAACAGCGCGCAACATATTTAGTCTAAGCGAAGCTTTAGTAATAATATCTTTAATATGAGCATCCCATGTTAAATCAGACGATATTGTACACCCAAGATGTTTATGACTCTTAACTTCTTCAATTATGTCATTATTCAAATAAAGGATACCATGTTCAATATGCCTAACCTGTTTGTGGGAGACCAACATTGCCCCAGTTTTTGAAGCGTTATATGTGACTAACCATTTTTTGCCCCAATCAAAAACATTAGCCAGATCGGCATTAAGAGCCGCCGTGGCTACACTAGGTTCCCCCACAATAACGTACAGATATGTATCATCCGCAAATAACTTTACTTTAGAACTAACAATATCGACAATGTCATTAATAAAAACTAAAAATAACAATGGACCTAGCACAGAACCTTGTGGAACCCCTGCAAGCGTTAATAACCACGTGGACTGACACCCATTAATTAAGACGCACTGCATATTGTTGGATAAATAACTTTGAAACCATTTCAACAGAGAGCCTGATATCCCCATCCGCTCTAGTTTATGTAGTAGTGCGGCATGATGAACCTTGTCAAATGCTTTACTGACATCGAGAAATACCAATCTTACCTCTTTACCCTTGTCAACGGCACTAACCAACTCGTGGTACAATGTAAGTAATTGGTAAACACATCCGTCCCCGCGGCTGAAACCAGATTGAAATTTTGTTATATAACCCTTTATATGATTGAATACGTATTTAAATATAATGCGTTCGAAAAGTTTACCAAGGCAGCTCGTTAGGGGCACTGGCCTATAATTAAGACATTCAAATCGTAAACCTTTTTTAAAAACCGGGGTAACGAACCTTTTTTTCCAAGATGCGGGCAGCTAACATTTAATGTATTACCTAGACCAGCTAACATTTAATGTATTACCTAGAACAGCTAATATTTAATTTATTACCTAGAACAGCTAACATTTAATGTATTACCTAGACCAGCTAACATTTAATGTATTACCTAGAACAGCTAACATTTAATGTATTACCTAGAACAGCTAACAGTTAATGTATTACCTAGAACAGCTAACATTTAATGTATTACCTAGAACAGCTAACAGTTAATGTATTACCTAGACCAGCTAACATTTAATGTATTACCTAGAACAGCTAACATTTAATGTATTACCTAGAACAGC
Organism: Nemertoderma westbladi; assembly: GCA_032718475.1. Classification (NCBI taxonomy): domain Eukaryota; kingdom Metazoa; phylum Xenacoelomorpha; order Nemertodermatida; family Nemertodermatidae; genus Nemertoderma; species Nemertoderma westbladi. The sequence continues at coordinate 59,290 of JAUCBJ010001168.1, forward strand.
TAATATTTAATTTATTACCTAGAACAGCTAACATTTAATGTATTACCTAGACCAGCTAACATTTAATGTATTACCTAGAACAGCTAACATTTAATGTATTACCTAGAACAGCTAACAGTTAATGTATTACCTAGAACAGCTAACATTTAATGTATTACCTAGAACAGCTAACAGTTAATGTATTACCTAGACCAGCTAACATTTAATGTATTACCTAGAACAGCTAACATTTAATGTATTACCTAGAACAGCTAACATTTAATGTATTACCTAGAACAGCTAACATTTAATGTATTACCTAGAACAGCTAACAGTTAATTTATTACCTAGAACAGCACACATTTAACGCATTACCTAGAACAGCTAACATTTAACGTATTACCTAGAACAGCTAACAGTTAATGTATTACCTAGACCAGCTAACATTTAATGTATTACCTAGAACAGCTAACATTTAACGTATTACCTAGAACAGCTAACAGTTAATGTATTACCTAGACCAGCTAACATTTAATGTATTACCTAGAACAGCTAACATTTAATGTATTACCTAGAACAGCTAACATTTAATGTATTACCTAGAACAGCTAACAGTTAATGTATTACCTAGAACAGCTAACATTTAATGTATTGCCTAGAACAGCTAACGTTTAATGTATTACCTAGAACAGCTAACATTTAATGTATTACCTAGAACAGCTAACATTTAACGTATTACCTAGAACAGCTAACATTTAATGTATTACCTAGAACAGCTAACATTTAATGTATTACCTAGAACAGCTAACATTTAATGTATTACCTAGAACAGCTAACATTTAATGTATTACCTAGACCAGCTAACATTTAATGTATTACCTAGAACAGCTAACATGTAATGTATTACCTAGAACAGCTAACATTTAATGTATTACCTAGAACAGCTAACATTTAATGTATTACCTAGACCAGCTAACGTTTAATGTATTACCTAGAACAGCTAACATTTAATGTATTACCTAGACCAGCTAACGTTTAATGTATTACCTAGAACAGCTAACATTTAATGTATTACCTAGAACAGCTAACATTTAATGTATTATGTAAAAGCTTCTGTGGGATATAACTGGCCCCTTTGCTTCGCAATCCAGTTTCCCCCCAGGCGCTGGAATACTCTAAAAAGGTTCTCTAACTGTATATATATTCCCCTCGCCCTCAAGGTACCGTTACAGGTGTTTTAACGGACATAAAAGGCATTCTGCTATCTACGTGTTTTAGCGGACATGGTAAGACAAAAAACCTGCAATGCGACAAATACCTTTCATAGCTTAGCCGTGATGATTCATATTACGACATCTAACAGCTGGTTGCTGACATGGAAACAGCCATTGGACGCATGGTTCTTTGTTTGGCTTGAACCAATCAGAGCGATTTTTCCTGTCGACGTGTAGCTTTTCGGTCGATCATAAGGAGTGTGTTCAGTCTTACAGTTTTTACTTGATACTTTGTTGTTATTGCTGTCTAGGCCAGGAACAACGGCTCTAGAATCAATTCGTTTCATACTTTTAGAAGAAACATTAGTAGGCTTAAATTATAGAGCGTATGACTGTTATCGATTCATATCAATGCATAACAATACTTTGTTCACATCTTGTCATATCATATCTTAACTTACCGTCCTAATGCTGTTTACTGTTGTGTTTTGGTTGAATATTATTTGGAGAACATATATAAAGAACCCAAATTTCCCAATTTTCTTGATACACTACAGGTTAGAGAGACGGGTTATATATAGCGATTGCGACTTATATTATTGTGGTTTGTAGTGAATTTAATGCTATTTGATAAGCACTACATTGGTCCTTGCTGTTCTCTCTATATATGATAAAATTCATTGACGGTCGGCAAATTAGTGAGCAGTATTGTGTGTTACCGGTAGTGTGCATGATTGTGATTGATAACTAAGCATTTCCTAAAGAATGCGCCTCATACGTGAATCTTAAGCCTTACCGACTTACCGTTGTGATTAGTATAAGTCATATCTCGGTTTACTTAGATAGAGCGCCACGTCCTAAAGGAACTGTTAATATTTCCCGAAAGTGAATAATATTAGTCAGAAATTAATTATTAACGATCAATCGAATAATACAATACAGTAAGCTTCACTGCAATAATAATTTAAGCCCTCAGAATCCAGTCTCCCGGGATTATCCAGCGTGTGAATGGACGCGCACTAGGCTGGCTTCTGCTAATGTTGTGTTTATTGGTATTAAATATTTGTCATCTTCTAAAGTATATTTATAAACCAAAAGACATATAAATTTTGGCGGGTTAAACTGCTAAAGGTCTTCCAAAAGCGCGTACAATAACAGTCATTGACTTTATTGCAGTAAGCAATAAAGTTGAAAGTACCGGTCAACCGGTAAACCGGAACCGGTACTTCTGTAGGTCAGTAGGCCCAACTGCCAGAACCGGTACTGCTGTAGGTCCGTAGGTCCAACTGTCAGAACCGGTACTTCTGTAGGTCTGTAGGCCCAACTGTCCTAACCGGTACTTCCAGTATAAGTACATTAGTATTATTTCGATTGTGATCTATAGTATATTGTAGGCTACCAGAGGAATAGGGATTGATCACCCCTCATTCTTTTGTATAGTTTACTTATTTCTGTCAGTTTTATTTCCTAGTAAGTTAATATTGAGCTGAAGACGTGTAAGTCTGCTCAGATTGTTCAGATAATTGTAGGCCAGACTGTTGTCGGATTGTTGTTGAGTTTGGAGAGATTACGGCGTGTGTAGAGTTTGTCCGATAGAGTGCCAGTTAGTAAGTTGGGGCAGCCATCGCTGTAAGGTCAATCCCCTCTTAAAGAATAAGTCGTACTACCGTGTTAGAACGCATACTAACTAACAATTTTGGAATCTGCACATACTGTAGTTTATTTAGGCTTGACAGTATTCTGCCAGCGTTTTGGCTTGTGTTTGTTTGTGTGGTCTGTTCAGATACCGTAATAGTTATTACTCAGATATTTTGTAGGCTGGATTGTTGTCTAGCTATTATTAGGTCTGAAGAGATTGCTGCTTGTGTAGAGTTTGTCTGATAAAGTGCCAGTTAGTAAGTTGGGGCAGTCATAACTGTAAGGTCAATCCCCTCTTAAAGAATAAGTCGTACTACCGTGTTAGAACGCATACTAACTAACCGTTTTGGAATCTGCACATACAGTAGTTTATTTAGGCTTGGTGGTAGTCTGCCAGCATTTGGTTTGTATTTTGTTTGAGTATTCTGTACGGGTAGCGTAATATTTATTATTCAGAGTTTATGCGATTATTCGCAACATTCATGTCCCCAAGTTTATTCCTACAGTAATTGTGTTTGTTACACATACCGTTATAGTTAAATTAACCCCGGTACTACACGGGCTGCTTGGCGTAGGACAAGACTGGTGACTTTGTGCTCTGGTCACTCCAGCAGATGCCGTGGTTCTTTTAACTGTTCAAGTATATTTAACTACTGATTATTTGTTGTACCAGTACTTGTACCTAATTTAGGGTTTAGTGTACAGTGCTTTCCGAAGTAATTAGTGTGTAGGCAGTATATTTGTGTTGTAAAGTGGTTAATAGGCACGCTGGATCTGGTAGTCCGCGGTAATTAACTTCTAGGTAGGAACACTCCGTGATACATAACGTAGTACCTATAGCGATACGGTTATAGGTTGTCAGGCGGTGGTATTTTCCTATCTGGACAGTGCAATATATTTACTACTACTTATTATTTTCAAATACCGTAGTACCCTGTCCGTTGTAATAACCAGAATTCTAACCCTTTGTTAGACTGGTTTGTAGACTTCCTGTAAAATTACCCTAAAAATTCGTATGTAATATTTTGTTGTGTTTAATTAGAGATTTAATCTCACCCGTATCGTAAGTAATTTGTAGTATTAAGTAACTTAGGTAAATTAGAATTATCTGTTTTAGTGTCCCATAAATAGCACTTCACTGAGAGCGCACAGCTTCTGTGTAGTGACCCCCCAGAAATAATAACATTTATTTCAAATATTGACAAAACCCTTTTAAACGGGTATATATATATTATAAATCAACTCAAACAATTTATAAATAGTAGGCCTGCCATACAACAACTAGGTCTCAAAATCAGTTGGACTACTGCTTAAATAACGGTAACAAAGTAAGTTAAAGTAACCAAGTAACCCTAAAATATTCAGAAATTCAATTATTCTAAAAATAATTGACATACCGGTATTTACCATAGGCTTATTATATTTATTTCTATAAATTTGAGCTGAAATCATACTGGTATTCTGTAATTAATTCTAGTTCATAATTATACTTATATATACTATAAGTGTAAGCTGCATACCGGTATTCACGATAGGCCTATTATATATTTATATATATTTGTGCTAAAATTATATACCGGTACTCTGTGACAAATCTAGTCTGTAATAATACTTATATATATACTATAAGCATACCGGTATTCTAATATATTATATATATATCACGCTACACTGAGTAGCAGTATCGGTAATTAATTGTTAGGCTAACAGTGATACTGAATTACTAGACTTACTTTAACTGTATTTATAGCCGTAGGCATTCAACTGTGTAAACAAACATGTCAGACGCAACCCAATCACTGTCAGATAGTCTCTTAGAAAGTGTTAGAATGAGTATTAGACTTAGACAGCGTATTAAAAGGATCTGTGACCAAGATCAAAGTATAGAACATCCCAGATCCAAGTCTAAGTCACCTACTATTGTAAATAAGGCCATCCCTACAGTAGTAGTGTCAGACCCTAGGCTAGTAGAACAACGTAGGTCTATCATCGGCACTCGGGCCCAAGTCAAGCGGGATCAAGAAGCAGCTGTCAAACCGCAGCAACATCCTAGCCAAGAACCTAGTTCTCAGCGGCCCGATAGCTCCAGTAGTTCGGATACTGCTGAGCGGACACCCGAAAGCGGAGCGAAGATGGCGGATACGGTTTATGATGAGCGGCCAACCTATGAAGAATCAACCGACGCCACTTCTTCTCAAGTGGAAAGCGAAGTGGAAAGCGAAGTGGAAAGCGAATTAACAGCAGCAGAGAAGCCGCAAACTAGAGACGCCATTGACATTTATCTGTCAGACTATCAGCGATTCCTAGGAGACGAAGAGTTGAGGAGACGACTGTCTGGACTTCGCCCTAATAGTGAAGGAACCAAGCTTGTGTTGGACGCAATCGATGCGGAAATGTTAGCTGCAGAACAAGCTAAATTTGATGAAAAACTCCGCCTCGTTAGAGTCCAAGAAGAACAAATAAAGAAAAAACAGATAGAGGACCGAAAGGCAGCAGCAGTAAAGGCGGCAGAAGCAGAAGCAGCAAAGGCGGCGGCAGAAGTAGAAGCCGAAAGAAAGGCAGCGGAAGTAGAAGCAAAAAGAAAGGCAGCGGTAGCAGAAGCAGAAAGAAAGGCGGCAGCGGCAATGGCAAAGGCAGTGGCAGAAGCAGAACGGAGAGCGTCTGAGGAGATTGCCCAACTGGAGTTGGAAAATCTGCAAGAGACGCAGGACGGCATAAATAGACGGTTAACTGCTAATCAAATGCGGATGATGAGTCGATCTACTCCCAAGCGCCAAGGATACACATCATCGGAGGAAGGCGAGACCACCGATCCTGAGGGCGGAGGAAATAGATCTCGTCTAAGCAGGCGTAGAAAAACATCTCACCGTCATAAACTGCCTGATTTGCCCCCAGCTGTCAGAAGACAACTAGCTAGCACAGACTTAGGTAGTACAGAACCCACAGAACAAATTATTCAGGTCACAAGACTCCCTACAATAGTTGATGAGCCTGAAATAATTAGGCCTGTCGTTCCCAAAGCCACTCCTGTGCTAGAGACCCCTGTACTTCCAGAGCTTAACTCTAAATTCCCTCTACACAGTACTACACTGCCTGTACCCGGTAGAACAGTCCATGAGAACCTCCCTGTCCTGGACGCCGAGAGAGAAATCAAGGATTTGTCTCCCGTCGTCCCGCGTCAGCCCGCTACAATGTTGGCGACTCCCGCTTCGGCGGTTGAGTGGGTAGAGGAGGGACGGCGGGGGATGAATCTCCTGCTCGGACAGATGCAGGAGACTGTCCACCAATTTAAGGGAACAGTAAGGGAAGGTAGGGCCGAATTGCAAGAAGTGCAGCAAAGTAACGCGCTAGAACGCGACAAATTAGTCAACATACCAAAGGGTATACCCATACCCCCTGTAACATTGTGTCAACCTGTTAGGTCTGAAGTATTACATGCGCAAGGTGTGGAGCCTACACGCATCTATACTGCTAGTGAAGTAGAAACCCCTATAGCAAACCCTATTAAGGGTGATTATAGACCTGTTGTTAATGATGTTCCCTATAGACCTGATAATGATCCGAGAAATTTATATACCGATAATTCGATATTAAATAACACGATGGCCCAAGAAAGCTTTACGCGTCAGATGGCTAGAACAGAAGCCCGCCAAGCGGTCAAAGTGGGAGAGATCGTTAAATTCAATGGAGATGAGATGAAATGGCTACCTTTCCATGAATATTACAAAGATAGCATACAAAACTCTGTACTATCTAACGGAGAGAAACTTAGGTTCCTCATCAAGTGCTTGGAAGGACCTCCCAGGTTAATGGCGTTAAAGTTTATTGGACATCCAGATGGATTAAGACAAGTTTGGGATACATTAAACATCAGGTATGGTAACAAAGATAACATAGCTAAGTATTTGTATGCAAAATTAGTAGCCCCCCGACACTTCCTTAGTAGCGGGATTATAGAGTTTTCCGATGAAATTCAGGAAATCTGTAGACAATTGGACTGGTTAGGTAAGTCTCATGAATATCAGAGTTCCATGGTTATTGGAGCAGTAGTCTCTACTTTACCCAAGGGTGGAGTATGTACACGTTGGGACAAGAAGGTGTTGTACATGAATGAACAACAACGACGAAGCCCTACCATGACTGATCTCATGTCCTTCTTAGATGGTGAAGTTAAACTACAACTCATCAAGCAGTCCAGAGAGAAAACATCGGAAAATAAGGTAAGTGAGAAACCTGCTTCTAGGAGAAGAGTAACACCGGTGTGTTACACTGACGACGGCGAAAGCCAAGCTTCTCAAGAAGAGGACAGCGGGAAAGACACAGCAAAATCTTACTATGACAACAAGACCTATAAAGACGTAAGTAAATACAAGTCTCGAATCAGTGACAGGAGAGAACAGGTAACAACAACTCCTCCTACGTCTCCTAAGAGAATTCACGGAAGAAAGCCCGAAGAAAGAACGAGAGTGCATAACGTTACCCAAGGTAAGGTGAGTGACATAAAACCTAACTGTGCGCTGTGCGACGGGACCCACCGTTTGAGTGCGTGTGCTGAATTTCTAAAGAAATCCCCTGTAGACAGACGTACAGTCCTGTGGAATAAGCGGTTATGCTATAATTGCCTCAGATCAGGACACCAACGGCGAACCTGTTACTCCGACGTAAAGTGTGCAAAGTGTGGCGCGAAACATCACATCTTGTTACACAGTGAGTTCGAACGAGACAACCCGAGTCAGGTAAGTGAGCCCGAACTACATGTCCAATTCAGTGATGTAAATGACACTGATCAAGAGTCTGAGATGGAAGGATTCTATACTGACGAATTCTCCGACGCCAACGAATCCTGTTACCTAATAAATACCTCAGTGTATCGAGCACTTACTTATGAAAAGGACACCAACAATGAGTTTCCCCCAACTACTTTTGCCAAACAACCATCTTGGAAAGCTCCAACTTCCAACGTAGGAATCAGAGAATTTCCTGTAGTGCAGGTAAGAGTTCATGGTCCTAACAAAAGTTACATAGTGAACGCCCTCCTTGACTCCGGCAGCACAGGAACATTCATCGATCAAGAACTAGCCGAAGATATTTTTGCTGGACAACCCAAATTCCGGACTAAATTGAATATGTCAGGAATCATGCAGGTTTGGAAATCTACCCTAACGACAGACTACTATGTAGGTGCGTTGTCCACCCCCCAGGATAAATTAGGAGCACAAAGTATAAGGTCAGTAAAAATGGTGGCTATAAAGAACTTCGCTACTACCCAAGCAGACCTTTATAATTGGGACGAGGATGAGAGCATCCAACATCTTAAGATACCTCGATTCCAGACAGATTATCCTGGAGTGCAAATACTCATCGGCCAAAACGCGCATGAGGCGCTCGAGACATTGGAGAAACGGCCTGCTCAACCGCAGCCACTACAAACCTATGCGGTAAGAACTAGAGTAGGTTGGTACTTCACTGGCCCTTCCCGTAGAACTCTCAAAGAGAGATTACCTCAACAACAGGTATACCAAGTAAAGGAATGGGAAGTGGAGAGCAGTGATGTGGACGATCCAACTGAGGGAACACCATACTCCTCAGATAATGACGATATTAACTCCAATGTAGATCAATGGAGACATTGCCTTGGGACGATTAATCCAGCCGACATCGCTTCCAGAGGAGCAACTCCTCAAGAACTGATAGATACTCCAGGCTGGTTAGGTGGATCCGACTTCTTAAGTAAAGAAGAAGAAGAATGGCCTCCTCATCTTACCCCGGCGGAGATTAGACAGGCCAAGGGAGCGGAGAAAATAATACAACAACTCAATCCCCCAGCTGGTCGTTTATGTTTACTGGAAAGAGACCGAAAACTGTCCGGAAACTATGGAAGGCAAGATACTCTTCCTACGACCACTTCCCTAATCCGACAAATATCTAGGGACTCCATAACGTAATAACATATGGAGTGGGCGTGTGACTATATCATTTTATATTTTTTTTTATTTTATATTTATGTATGTATTATTATGTAATTTTATTATAATCGTTTTCTTTAATTTTATTTAGTAGAATGTTATTTTAGGGATTATTTAGTAGATTAGTGCAATATATTAGTGTTTATTACGTACGTAATTACTTATAATATATATTTAGTGCGACGGCGAGAAATAATTATTTTTTCTCTTTCCTTACTGTCCGTATCATATTATAAATACGTGACTACAGTAAGATGAAATGTCCGTACTTATTAAAGTACAATAAAGCTCCTACTATACTTAAGTATTATTGGTAGGCAGAGTATTAGGAATGCAAAGTTCAGATCCTCGTGTCTCGGCTAAACCAAGCTCTGGGTAGACCTTGGAAACGACTTGCCTCTTCACACTGACATTGCTTCGTGCGATATTGCTCTCATACCATATATAATAATACATATAGTAGCGTGATGTCCCTCTAACAGTAGCGTGAAACGCAAATAAATCTGTTAAACCTTTTGACCATCTGTAATTCTAGTCGATTAAGATATCGCGGCACCCACCGATATACTTGAAAGACAAATTCTAGAACCAGTGGTTAACGTCCCCAGACAAGTTCTGGAATAAATCGGTGCCCATCTTAAATATTAATTAATATTTATTAAAATCTGTAAAATTCGGATCCTTTAAAATTTCTAGTCAATTAAGATATCGCAGCACTTACCGATACTCTTAAAAGACAATTTTATAGAATTAAAGATCCTCAGTCCCCAGACATGCTCTGGAATAAAAATTGTGTCAATTTTAACATCAAATAATAAAATTCACGGGAATAAATTTAAATTCATATTTTAAATGAATTTCATAAATTGTCATTTTGTGCAATTTATAACATTCCCAAAGTTCCATTAATTAATAGATCATGGGAGCGGAGATTCATCCTATTGAGTGTATTAGAGTGCGAGAATCTCCAACATATAGTCAATAGCCGATAAAATTAATAAAATCATGCATAAAGAGGATATTGACAATTAAAGAATTATTATTAAATAGCATCCCAGATCTGTATGCATGAGAATTACCCTAATTCTACCGCTAGCATTCCATAATGTCACCATAGCAACACCCACGCTAGAATTAGAAGCAAGTTAAAAGAACAATAGAAAGCTTGTCCCATTGCATAGCATAGAGAATATAGCACACGGTTAGTATCCAAGGATACACAGTAATAACGTGACATTCTGGAAGGCACTGACTAACGGACAAATGGCCTGTATGTGTACAATTGGTGACAGTTGTGTGGAATTTGTGCGTTTGTAGGTGAATGTTACTGCTAAGGTGTGTTTACAGTAGCTAGTCGCAATTGTGAAAGTAACCCAACTCTCCTATAGAAAGAACCTAAAGTGGATTCAAGCCTTTGGGACAGACAGTGGAGTGACTTGTGCCGGTTATCGTTGTCGTACTGTTGCTACATGTTGGTGTAAACACCGCGACAACGGTACATCGGCGCTGAGGATCCCACTGTCCGGGGGCAAAGAGAGGTAGGCAGCGACGTCCGCTCGCCTAAACATAAACTCATTTCGATATTAACAAACTCAGATAGCAGATATGACGGAGTTGATAGAAGATGATCTTGGTATCAAGGAGCGATATACTCTACCTTTGCAAGCATTTGTGGATAGCTTAATACGCGGTGAAGCCGATCCAACCATTACGGAGGACGATGGTCGTTATATCGAACCGCCGATGTCCCAAGAGCAACTTGCACGTGAATTGGACTATCGAAAATCCACCGCGCGCTATACGCATCGTAATAGTACGTATATGGACTTCCTAACTACCGGCCATCCTATCGATTTACATGATACGGACGATGTAGACACCTAAAGGGAAATGATCCTATTTAAATATCATACCCAGCGGAGTCGGAACGATAAACCGAGAATAGATCACGAAAATTCTATTCGTAACAGACTGGGAAGACGAACCAATATGCCTAGAATCTGAGGAGATTCAGCCTATCGCGCCCGGAACAGCGACAACGATTACATCCTAGAATGGTATCAAGGTCCACAGTGTCTCACTGCGTACGATTATCGACATGCCAACTATGTTTCTAGGCAACGTTGTCGGTTATGCGCATCGAGAGACCACGATACGCCCATGGACACCAACGTCCGCTGTTCCTATTTCCAAGAACAACCGACTATGGAAATTTATTGCGCATATTGCAGACTCAACAACCTGCATATCTTTGCGGTTTGCCCTCAATTTATGACTCAATGTCACCATTGTCAACTAAAGGGACATGCTAGTTTCGACTGCCCTTTTAATCACGATTTGGAAAGCGTAGATGAAATGATCACACTGCGTTACATCAGAGCTTGGGAAGCGAACGCTGATTTACATTGTGATTCGCGCCATCGCTATTATCCCGGACGCGCTTACGAAGGAGTTTATGCGTTCCATCCTTATCTATTCGCTTCGGTTGAACAGAAATCACGCATATCAAGTTACGAGCTACTGAAGCGCGTCGGAGAATGTATTTCAACCAAATTCGTACGCAAATTTCTCAGGAGTGTTAATCCTAGCGACCTTCATTCCTATAACTTAATCAATTATATCCGTCAGGATCCGGACTATGGAGACTTGTTTGTTAACTCACACCCTGAGTTACAGGAAGTATATCGACGGCCTTACGAATACCGAGCCCACGAACGCGAGTTGGAAAGGACCATTAAACCCCGGAAGTTTCTAACTGCCTATGGTCCACCCACGGCCATCGTTCAGACCACTCGTAAAGGACCCGTAAGAGCGGCTGTCTTGAAACGAGCTCTCAAAGCCGTTAGACCCCTCTCACCTGACGTTGATGTCAATCAACCCGGTACTTCGACTGACGGATACACCGACCATAATCCTACACCCTCTGATGCAATCATATTGCACCCTTCACCCAGGAGTTATAGCCCTCCTTGTAAAGTGGCTCGCCCCAAAGAGAAAAGGACTCTGGCTAGCTTTAAAAAACTGCGTAAACGCCGTCCGCGCGAGAAAGACTAACTGTTTAGAGTATTTACGTATATTAGAAACTGTGATTTTGTATATTTTATAGACTCAAATCCCATTTTCTGGGAGCGGTGTAAAAGCTTCTGTGGGATATAACTGGCCCCTTTGCTTTGCAATCCAGTTTCCCCCCAGGCGCTGGAATACTCTAAAAAGGTTCTCTAACTGTATATATATTCCCCTCGACCTCAAGGTACCGTTACAGGTGTTTTAACGGACATAAAAGGCATTCTGCTATCTACGTGTTTTAGCGGACATGGTAAGACAAAAAACCTGCAATGCGACAAATACCTTTCATAGCTTAGCCGTGATGATTCATATTACGACATCTAACAGCTGGTTGCTGACATGGAAACAGCCATTGGACGCATGGTTCTTTGTTTGGCTTGAACCAATCAGAGCGATTTTTCCTGTCGACGTGTAGCTTTTCGGTCGATCATAAGGAGTGTGTTCAGTCTTACAGTTTTTACTTGATACTTTGTTGTTATTGCTGTCTAGGCCAGGAACAACGGCTCTAGAATCAATTCGTTTCATACTTTTAGAAGAAACATTAGTAGGCTTAAATTATAGAGCGTATGACTGTTATCGATTCATATCAATGCATAACAATACTTTGTTCACATCTTGTCATATCATATCTTAACTTACCGTCCTAATGCTGTTTACTGTTGTGTTTTGGTTGAATATTATTTGGAGAACATATATAAAGAACCCAAATTTCCCAATTTTCTTGATACACTACAGGTTAGAGAGACGGGTTATATATAGCGATTGCGACTTATATTATTGTGGTTTGTAGTGAATTTAATGCTATTTGATAAGCACTACATTGGTCCGTTGCTGTTCTCTCTATATATGATAAAATTCATTGATGGTCGGCAAATTAGTGAGCAGTATTGTGTGTTACCGGTAGTGTGCATGATTGTGATTGATAACTAAGCATTTCCTAAAGAATGCGCCTCATACGTGAATCTTAAGCCTTACCGACTTACCGTTGTGATTAGTATAAGTCATATCTCGGTTTACTTAGATAGAGCGCCACGTCCTAAAGGAACTGTTAATATTTCCCGAAAGTGAATAATATTAGTCAGAAATTAATTATTAACGATCAATCGAATAATACAATACAGTAAGCTTCACTGCAATAATAATTTAAGCCCTCAGAATCCAGTCTCCCGGGATTATCCAGCGGGTGAATGGACGCGCACTAGGCTGGCTTCTGCTAATGTTGTGTTTATTGGTATTAAATATTTGTCATCTTCTAAAGTATATTTATAAACCAAAAGACATATAAATTTTGGCGGGTTAAACTGCTAAAGGTCTTCCAAAAGCGCGTACATATTACCTAGACTAGCTAACGTTTAATGTATTACCTAGAACAGCTAACATTTAATGTATTACCTATGTTAGCTTATTCAATCCCGCCAACACCCCATAAAGTTATAAGCCGATAAGCAATATTGGGAGCCACGAGATTGGGCAACTAACCAACTCGTGCCATCCCAATAACAGTGGGAAGGAAGCACACAATAGAGGGTCAGGGGCCAAACCCCTAACCCAGAGAGAACAGGTGGAGTGAACGGGAATACTCCACGGGGCGCCAACAAGGGCATTAACCAATCAGAGGGGGGGAATGGCATCGATTGAGTAGCAGTAAGACCACCGTGCAATATAACCAATAACCTATTAATCAGTGATTCAGTTATCTCAGTGCAGCAGTGCTAGCGTAGGGTACAGTCAATTAGTTTAGTTAGGGGATCACGGGACTTTCAGTTACCGTATCCCGCCTTGTACACATTATATCTATATCTATATCCTATGCCCTATTATTATTATACACCGAACTTCAGAACTCAGTTACTTTATTTCACCCTTATACACGGCGGGGACGCGTGGACTAAATTACCACATCGGATAAATCGGGATCCCTCCTGGATCCTGTCACAGTAACTAAATCCGAGCTGCCGCCCTAGTTGAACATCAAGAACTGCAACCTAGCTAGCCGAATCATCAGCCACCAGACGAGATGAGTGAATCGGGCGAGACACCGACGCGGACCCCGGACGAAGATCAAACGATCCGCGAGGCCGTGACCAAGCGATACAGGCCCACGACACCGGAGCCATCGATAACGGGCGAACCGGAAGTTGAGGATGAGGGGGGCCTGGAACCCGAAGTCGAGCTAAGAGAGAAAGAGAGCGAGATGGAGGGAGATGGAGATGAGTCGACACGGAACGGAGAACGGCGCGCCGATGTCGCCGGCCAGCTACCGGCCGAGGGCGACGGGCGACCCACCGAAACGGCGACGGTGGGGCCGACGGTGCGACGCCGGACGCAAAGAGACAGCGGAGAGATCGGTACCGATGTCGCCGGCCAGCTACAGGCCGAGGGCGACGGACGGCCCACCGGAACGGCGACGGTGGAGCCGCAGGTACGACGCCGAACCCGGAGGGACGGAGGAGAGGTCGGCGACGAGGACGTCGGGGTTTCAGAGCGACTTCGACGGGCTTACATCGCGACCCGGAGACTACTAGAGAAGGCCAGAAAAGGGAAAACGGTAGACGAGGTGAGACTGAGAAAGCGACTAGGTGAGTCGGATAGACACTTTAATTATCTTATACGTTTTGGGCAAAGAGAACTAGCCGAAACGAGAGCACGTGAAATTGCCGAGGAACTGTTTAAACTATGGGAATGTGGGAGTATGGAACCTAGCATAGCGTCAGTGTACATAGGGCCATACTTGATCGATGCCCGGGGAGTAAAACCAGTGGGTTGGAGGGGACTCGAAGGGGGCGAATCCGAGGTTAACACCGAGGATTCGGCCTCGTCGGTCGGAGAAAGCTCCGGGAAGTGGGGGAAAGTTAGTAGGTCAGGAAGGCGGGGGAACTCCGTCGTAACCGATAAGTCTGTTACATCTTCCGCGAAAGAAAGAGCGGTGAGAAAAATAGGTGCCGCATACCGTCTCAGCATGGCAGAGCAAGGTCACAGGGAAATGGGGAAACGGCTAGAGGAGGGGAGAGAGCGGTTAGCGAGGGAAGCGGCATTGATTAGAGAAACCGGAGAGAAGGCCGAAAGGGCTTTGAAAAGCCTAAGGGAGTGTGATGAGATAGAGGAAAGGGAGTGTAGGGAGCGTGAGGCGAGAGAGGAAAGGGAACGCGAGGAGCGTGAGGCGAGAGAGGAAAGGGAACGCAGGGAGCGTGAGGCGGAACGCAAGGAGCGTGAGGCGAGAGAGGAAAGGAAACGCGAGGAACGTGAGGCAAGGGAGGAAAGGGAACGCAAGGAGCGTGAGACGGAACGCAAGGAGTATGAAGCGAGAAGGGAAAAGGAACGCAAGGAGTATGAAGCGAGAAAGGAAAGGGAACGCAAGGAGCGCGAGGCGAGACGAAGGGAGAGCGCTAGGAGCATAGTAGAGTCGGCCAGTCGGGACACCCAGGAGTGTGAGAAGAGAATGATAGAGGCTGAAAGAGAGAACAAGAAAATAGAGAGACTGCAGAGCGAGTTTGCGGGAAGTGAGATTAGACGGGCGCACGAGTTGCAAGTCGTGCAAGCAACGCCGTCTGAAAGCGGGGCCCGCTCGAGTATTTTTGAGGACCCGGGGGTCATAGATACATTTATTAATGCCCCACTGACAGGGACCGTACGACAGACCCAAAACTGGTGCGACCGTACGGGCCGGGGGGGTAATGATAATAATGGTACAGTAGACGTTGTTAATATTGATAATACCGTATGGGACAACACTAATCAAACCTTTATTACAGGGAATGCTTTACATAGTGGTAGTAATTTAAATTTAAATCAGAACGCCCCTAGTATTAATGTAGGAAATAATTCTGATATTAATGTAGCTACGCAAAATAATTCAAATAATCAAAATAATAACCCGAATTCGAATCTACAAAATAATTTAAATAACGCAATTACGCAAAATAATTCGAATAATTTAAATAATGACCTATGCCCGAATTTACAAAATAATTCAGATAACGTGCAGAATAATATAAATAACTTTGTTCCCAACGAACAAAATAATTCCGTTTCCAATATGGGTGTTATTAATGTAAACACGTCGGGCCTACATAACCAGGGAGCAGAGGGCCTGGTAGGCCACGTAGTTAGTAGACAGGGAGCAGAGGGCCTGGTAGGCCACGTAGTTGGTAGGGAGGGAGTAGAGGGCCTGGTAGGCCACGCAATAGCAGAGGGAGAGGCGGGGGTGAATGGACCCGACCGCAGTAGGGTTGATGTGTCGACTAGAGAGATATATAATAGCGGGGAGAGAGGTAGCGAAGTTAGACGTAGCGAGTGGGGGGGGGCTACGAGAGCCCCACAACAGCGAATTAGCGGCGAAAAGGGGGGGGGGGCAGAGAGTGTCCCACAGCCGTCAGCGGATAATGCGAGGGCCGAAATAGGTAAACCGCAACGACCGGCGACGGAAAGTAACAGGGGGATCGCGAGTATCCCCAGCGGCGTGCGACCGAGCAGAGAGAGACAGGTTGACGTCGCGAGAGGGCGGACGAAGCGTCGAGCCCGATCAGAGGAGGGAAGAAGAACAGTGGGGTTTAACCGGGAGGTCGACGAGAGATCTCGCGAGCGGGAATATTCCACTGATAGGAGAAGAAAGGAAGACAGTAGTAGAAGTATCGCCGCGAACGATAGAAGAGCGAGGACGGATAGCGAGCCGTCGATAGTCGAGATGAGAACGGAGAGTCAGTGGGGTCGGACTCCGGGAGATTGCCGTCGCCCCGGAGGGACGCGACCCGACGAGGCGCACTACGCGCCGAGAGAGGGGTACGCGATGTACCGGTACGAAGATGAGAACAGTAGAGAGGGGGGTCGGAGAGAAACTTTCCGACGGGATATACCTACCGAACGAGAATACGGTAGCCGCGGGGAGGATTATTCGAGAAGAATAAACTTCGATCCCGAACAACACATGCAGACTGTAGGACATACTGTAGGCCTTACTGCACATACCGTAGGCCATACTGAGAGAGGCAATATAGGCGATAGGATAGCGCGGACGACGGAATTAAACCCCGAAGTCGCGGAATACATACCGGCGGGTAGGCCAGAAGCTGATAGGCCTATACCGGTACCAGCACAGCAGTATGACTACAGCATGCAAGGACATAACATATACCCAGGGGAGGGGGGAATTATTGCGGATAGGTGCATGGGCCCCAACATATTAACATCAACCCCATTCCCAAACATACCGGTGGGGGGGGGGACAGGGTGACATTCCCCCATCACAATATCAACAATATACCCCGATGGTAGCAAGAACAATGAGACCCTTGGACGAAAACAGATCGTGTGACACAGATATATGGAGGGGGCCGCTACCCCCAATGACATACCCAAGCCAGAGAAAGCCAAGAGATAGGACAGACGGGACGCACCAGACAGGGGAAACTATACAGCACCCGTCGAATCCATTGGAAGCGCAGGCGATAGGGATGGCCACGTTGATCGATGCTTTGAAAACGAGGATCGAGTTACCACCCGTGGAACCATTCAAGTTCGATGGGAGTAGGCCGGAAGAATATTTACAATTTCGGCGAATGTATAGTAACGAAATACTAACAAAAAACTTGACGCAGGCGGAGTGCCTAAAGTATCTACAAGTGTACACGGGAGGCCCAGCATACGATATCGTGAGGCAATACCAAGGAATAGAGGGCGGCTTCACGACAGCATGGCGGGCACTGGATAGGGAATACGGGCACCCGGCCAAGATCATCAGGCAGACGCTGAGAGGCATAACATCGGGTGGCCTACAGGATAACCCCGTTAGCATCAAGACGTTTGCTAACAAAGTCGAAAAGGCGCTAATCGTGTTGAAGACGCTAGACGCGCCGTACGAGCTCAATGCGTCCAACAACATCACCACGATAGCGCAGGCACTACCGAACTGGCTGCGCAACAAGTGGAGGAAGATCGCCTTTCTCCACTCGAGATAAGAAGGGTGCGGAACCAGGTTTAGAAGAAATGTCAAACTTCTTAAATTACGAGGCTGAACTAATAACAGACCCAGTCTATAGTGAAGATAGCCTGGGAAAGGGACCAAAGACAGATCACTACAGGCCGAAACCAGAGCATAATACATCAAATGCATTGCCGAGGCTCAGGCAATCATTGCCATACGCAGCGACGCAGGGGACTGCAAGTCCACAGGCAAACGAAGATAAGACAACATCGTGGAACGGACAGGGGAACAATAACAACATGAATAAACATAACCCCAGTACGTCCAGTAGGCCAAATCCAGTCAATAAGAATAGTAGGGACTTTGGTACGAATATAACTGCGATACGCAATGCATTGTATAAAGAGGGCTACGACCCAAAGAGCAAATGCCAGTTACACGCAAATGCGCTTCATAAAACCATGAACTGCAGGTACTGGCAGGCGCTACCGAGGCAAGACCAGATAGATTACGCGTCGAGCAAGTAGTTTAAGTCATAACTCTGTTTATATAGATAGAGCGCCACGTCCTAAAGGAACTGTTAATATTTCCCGAAGGTGAATAATATTGTCAGAGATTATATAATACTGTCAGTCGAATAATACATTAGGCTTACATAGCAATAAGATTAAGCCGTCGAACCCAATCTCCCGGGTATATCCAGCGGGTGAATGATTGCGCACAGATTGGTTTCGACTAGTGTAGTGAATCAAATACTTGTCATAGGCTAAAGGTGATTTATTATCTAAAAGACATCCTAATTTGGCGGGTTAAACTGCCAAAGGTCTGAAAGCGCGAACAATAACGGATATTTAGTCTGTATTGCAGTGTAGGCATTAAATACAGTTTAATATTGTTCTGGTAAGAACAATAACGGATATTTAGTCTGTATTGCAGTGTAGGCATTAAATACAGTTTAATATTGTTCTGGTAAGAACAATAACGGATATTGCTTCTTTATTGCAGTAAGCAATAAAGTCGAAAGTACCGGTCGACCGGTAACCAGTAGGCCTGACTGCCTGATCATCCGGACCGGAACCTACAGCAGTACAGGTACAGCAGTATTATTCGATTTTGATAATTATATACCGGTAGGCCTTAATAATTAATCAGGGACTGCAGCCCTGGTTTTTTATTGAGATTTTTACTTATTTCTGTCAAGTTTTATTTGTTTGTAGGGAGGTATTGAACAGAAGGCATGTAAGCCTGATCATATTGTACAGACAATTTGTAGGCTGGGCTGTTGTCTGATTGCTGTTAAGTCTGAACGGATTGCAGTGTGTGTAGGTCACCTGTCCGATAAAGAACGGTTAGGAAGTAGGGGCAGCCAAGCTGTAAGGTAAACCCCCGTCTAAAGAATAAGTCGTACTACTGGGTTAGAACGCATACTACCTAATCATTTCGGAGTCTGCATGTCCTGTAGTTTATTTAGGCTTGAGAGTAGTCTGCCATCGTTTAGTCTGTACTTTGTTTGTGTAGTCTGTACAGGTAGCGTATAATATTTATTTAGATAATTTGTAGGCTGGATAGTTGTCTGGCTGTTATTAGGTCTGAACGGATTGCAGTGTGTGTAGAGCCCTTGTCCGATAAAGAACGGTTGGGAAGTAGGGGCAGCCAAAGCTGTAAGGTAAACCCCCGTCTAAAGAATAAGTCGTACTACTGGGTTAGAACGCATACTACCTAATCATTTCGGAGTCTGCATGTCCTGTAGTTTATTTAGGCTTGATAGTAGTCTGTCAGTATTTGGTCTGCATTTTGTTTGAGTGGTTTGTACGCGTAGCGTAATATTTATTATTCAGAGTTTATGCGATTATTCGCAACATTCATTCCCCAAGTTTGTTCCTACAATAATTGTGTTTGTTATACATACCGCTATAGTTAAATTAACCCCGGTACTACACGGGCTGCTTGGCGTAGGTAAAGACTGGTGATTTTGTGCACCGGTCACTCCAGCAGATGCCGTGGTTCTTTTAGCTGTTCAAGTATATTTAACTACTGATTATCTGTTGTACAAGTACTCGTACCTAATTTAGGGTTTAGTGTACAGTGCTTTCCGAAAGTAATTAGTGTAGGCATTATATTTGTGTTGTAAAGTGGTTGATAGGCACATTCGATTAGCTCTATTAACTTCTAGGTAGGAACACTCCATGATACATAACGTAGAACCTATAGCGATACGGTTATAGGTCGTCAGGCGGTGGTATTTTCCTATCTGGACAACGCAGTGTATTTACTACTACTTATTATTTTCAAGTACCGCAGTACCCTGTCCGTTGTAATAACCAGATTTCTAACCCTTTGTTAGGCTGGTTTGTAGACTTCTTGTAAAATTACCCTGAAAATTCGTATTTTGTGTTTTTTGTAAATTTTTGTGTTTATTTAGAGATTGTAATCTCACCCGAATTGTACGTAATTTGTAGTATTAAGTAACTTAGGTAAATTAGCATTATTTGTTTTAGTGTCCTATAAGTAACACTTCACTGAAAGCGCACCGCTTTGTGTAGTGATTACTCCCCAGAAATAATAACATTTATTTCAAACATTGACAAAACCCATTAAAACGGGTATATATATATTATAAATCAAATCTAAAGATTTATAAATAGTAGGCCTACCATACAACCATTAGGTCTCAATATCAGTTGGACTACTGCTCAAATAACGGTAATAAAGTAAGTAAAGTAACCAAGTAACCCTAAAATTGAGAAATTCAATTATTTAAAATAATTGATATACCGGTATTTAAGATAGGCCTATTATCTTTATTTCTATAAACTTAGGCTGAAATTATACCGGTACTTGTAATTAATTCTAGTCCAGAATTATATATACTACAAACTGTAAGCTGTATACCGGTATTCCCCGATAGGCCTATTATATATTTATATATATTTGTGCTAAAATTATACCGGTATTCTGTGATAAACCTAGTCTGTAATAATACTTATATAGTTATATATACTATAAGCATACCGGTGTTCTAATATAATATATATCACACTACACTGAGTAGCAGTATCGGTAATTAATTACTAGGCTAGCAGTTAATACTGAGTTACTAGACTTGCTCAGACTGTAATACAGCAGTAGACATTCAACTGTATACATAAACATGTCTGATACTAAGCAGAACCTTTCAGACAGTTTATTAGATGTAACTATCTGCGACTCAGATAGAGACGTAGAACCGTCTGGTCGTAAGTTCAGTTCACCTCCCACAGTGAGGAAGGTCATCCCTCCTGTAGTAATAACAGAACCTAGGCTGGTCCAACATCGTAGGTCTATCATAGGCACTCGAGCTCAGGTCAAGCGGGACCAAGAAGCAGCGGAACAGCAACAACCCGTGAGCCAAGAACTTATTTCTCTGCGGCCAGACAACTCCAGTAGTGAGGATACTGTAGAGCTGACACCCGAGCGCGGAGCAAGGATGACGGATGCGGTTTATTCGGATCCCCTTCTCATCCTTCCTGCAGCAGTACTCACTAGGTTATTGATCGCTGTGGAAGAACACCAGATCGATTGGGCGAGAAGTCAGCGCTCAACTAGAGATAGTTATGCTGGGTATACAAGGGAAGAACTGAAGTCCATGGTCGAGTCGCAATGGAACTTCCCCGGACCCGGACTCCCGTTTGATTTATCAGAAGCTGCCTGGGAAGACATACACCGGATGGGAGTAGCCAAGGAAACCATCGATCCAGCTGTGTGGAAGAGGTCCGCAGCCGGATACGCACAGGGATTCTTCAGCTCTATGGAGCGAGTAGAAAAACAACTGTTACAACAACCTCAAGGACCTCAAGAGCAGGGACAACTGCTTTATCAAGTAAGAGAAAGAATTCTGCGAATCAGGCTAATATTATCAGCCTTTGAAGAGGCTTCTAAAAGAAGACAAGACACGTCGTTGCAAGTTGCCGTAAAGACTTGGTTTCAACGGGTGAGTCGCCAAGTTCAAGGAACAGCTCAGTGGAAGGCTCAGCTGGAGGAGCGCTCAACCCATGGAGAATCAACAGACGCTACTTTTTCCCAAGTGGAAAGTGAAGCGACGGCAGAGAAGCCGCATAAGAGGGATGCCATTGACATCTATCTGTCAGACTATCAACGTTTTTTAGGTGATGACGAGTTGAGGAGAAGGTTAGATGGACTTAGCCCTAATAGCGAAGGAACTCAGCGTGTGTTGGATGCCATCGATGTGGAAATGAGGGCTGCGAACCAGGCTAAATTTGATGAACAACTCCGCCTGACACGAGTCCAAGAAGAACAAGTAAAGAAAAAACGTATAGAAGACAGAAAGAAAGCAGCAGTGGTAGCTGCAGAAGCAGAAAGAAAGGCGGCAGCGGCCGAGGCAAAAGCGGCAGCAGCAGAGGCAGCGGCAGAGGCAAAAGCGGCAGAGGCAGCGGCAGAAGCAGCGGCAGAAAGAAAGGCGGCCGAGGCTGAAAGAAAGGCCGCAGAGGCAGTGGCAGAAGCCGAACGGAGAGCGATTGAAGAAACCACCCAATTAGAATTGGAAAGCATTCAGGAGAATCAAGACTGCATAAATAAACAGTTAACAGCTAGTAATATGCAGATGATGAATCGATCTACTCCCAAAAGACAGGGTTATACATCATCTGAGGAAGGCGATACCACCGACACTGAAGGCGGAGGAAATCGATCTCGCCTAAGCAGACGTAAAAGAACATTCCACCGTCAGAAATTGCCTGATTTGCCTCCAGCTGTTAGAAGGCAACTAAATAACACCAACTTAGGCAGTACAGAACCCACAGACCAAATAATTAAAATAGAAAGACTCCCTACTATAGTAGATGAGCCTGAAATAATTAGGCCTGTTTTTGAAATCACCCCTTCGGTGATAGACACACCTGTGCTCCCTGAAGCTACCTCTAAATTCCCTTTGCATAGCACTAAGCTACCTGTGCCCAGTAGAACTGCCCAGGAGACAGTTCAGGTCCTGGACCCCGAGCGAAATATTCCTGATTTGTCGCCCGTTGTCCCTCGTCCGCCCGCTACAACGTTGGCGACTCCCGCTCCGGCGGTCGAATGGGTGGACGAGAGACGGCGGGGGATGGATCTCCTGCTCGGGCAGATGCAGGAGGCGGTTCAGCAATTCAAGGGCACAGTAAGGGAAAGTAGGCTAGAGTTTCAAGAAGTGCAGCAAAGTATCGCGCTAGAACGCGATAAATTAGTAAATACACAAAGGGGTATACCACCACCCTCGGTAACAATGTGTCAACCTGTTAGGTCTGAAGTATCTCATGCGCAAGGTGTGGAGCCTACACGCATATATACTGCTAGCGAAGTAGAAACTCCTATAGTAAACCCTATTAAGGGTAATTATAGACCTGTTGATAATGACATTCCTTATAGACCTGATCATAATCCGAGAAATTTATATACCGATAACTCGATATTAAATAACACGATGGCCCAAGAAAGTTTTACGCGTCAAATGGCTAGAACCGAAGCCCGGCAAGCGGTGAAGGTAGGAGAGATCGTCAAGTTCAATGGAGATGAGATGAAATGGTTACCTTTTAATGAATATTACAAAGATAACATACAGAACTCTGTGCTATCTAATGGAGAAAAACTTAGATACCTCATCGAGTGCTTGGAAGGATCTCCCAAGTTAATGGCGTTAAAGTTTATTGGACATCCAGACGGATTAAGACAAGTTTGGGATACACTAAACATCAGGTATGGTAATAGGAATAACATCGCTGGGTATTTGTATGCAAAGTTGGTAGCGCCCCGAAAGTTTATTAGCAGCGGGATTATCGAGTTTTCCGATGAGATCCAGGAGATCTGCAGACAATTAGATTGGCTAGGTAAGTCTCATGAGTATCAGAATACTATGGTTATTAGAGCAGTGGCTTCTACTTTACCGAAAGGTGGAGTAGGTACACGCTGGGATAAGAAAGTGTTATATATGATGGAACAACAACGACGAGACCCTACCATGGCTGATCTCATGTCATTTCTAGATGGAGAAGTGAAATTACAGCTCCTGAAACTGTCCAGGGAGAAGACACCGGAAAAAAGGTAAGTGAAAAACCCGTCTCTAGGAGAAAGGTAACACCAGTGTGTTATACAGACGACGGCGAAAGCCAGACTTCTCAAGGAGAAGATAGTGGGAAAGACACTGAAAGATGTTATTATGTCAATAAAACACCTAAAGATCAGGTAAGTAAATTCAAGTCTCGAACAAATGACAGGAGAGAACAGGTAAGAAAAACTCCTCCTACGTCTCCCAAGAGAATTCAGGTGAGAAAGCCCGAAGAAAAGGCAAGTGTACACAATGTGACTCAGAATAAGGTAAGTAACATCAAACCGAAATGTGCGCTGTGTGACGGGACCCACCATTTGAATAGGTGTGATGAATTTCTAAAGAAATCATTAACTGAGAGGCGTGAAGTCATGTGGGACAAGCGGTTGTGTTATAACTGCCTCAGACAAGGACATCAACGGCGAACCTGTTACTCAGACATAAGGTGTGCAAAGTGTGGTGTGAAACATCATATCTTGTTGCACGCTGAATTCGATCGAAATAGTCCTAATCAGGTAAGTGATTCCGAACTACATGTCCAATTCAGTGATGTGAACGACACTGATCAATCTGAGATGGAAGGATTCTATACGGACGAGTTCTCCGACGAAAACGAATCCTGTTACATGATAAATACCGCAGTGTATCGAGCACTCACATATGAAAAAGATACAGATAGCGACTTCACTCTAACCACTTCTGATCGACAACCATCGTGGAAAGCACCAACTTCCAATGTAGGAATCCGAGAATTTCCTGTAGTCCAGTTACGGGTCCATGGACCTCAGAATAGCTATATAGTGAACGCCCTCCTGGACTCCGGCAGCACAGGAACATTCATTGATAAAGAACTAGCCGAAGACATCTTCGCTGGACAACCTAAGTTCCGAACCAAGCTAAATATGTCAGGCATTATGCAAGTTTGGAAATCTACAGTAACAGCGGACTATTATGTAGGCGCGTTGTCCACCCCCCAGGACGAACTAGGAGAACATAGCATAAGGTCAGTGAAAATGGTGGCTATAAAGAACTTCGCTACTACTCAAGCAGACCTTTATAATTGGGACGAGGATGAGAGCATCCAACATCTTAAGATACCTCGATTCCAGACTGATTATCCTGGAGTGCAAATACTCATCGGCCAAAACGCGCACGAGGCGCTGGAGACATTAGAGAAACGGCCTGCTCAACCGCAGCCACTACAGACCTATGCGGTAAGAACTAGAGTAGGTTGGTACTTTACTGGCCCTTCCCGTAGAACACTCAGAGAAAGACTACCACAAGAGCGCGTCTGCCAGGTGAGTGAATGGGAAGATGATACCAGTGAGGGAGACAACTTAACTGAGGGAACTCCATACTCCTCAGATAACGACGACGTTCACCAGTTTTTTGATGAGGAGAATACCATCGATCTCCTTAAGGAAAACGAGGCTTGGCAAAACCAAGTGAACTTATGTCAACTTCTCTATCCATCTGAACGAGAAGCTTATAACGACGAGCTAAATGACGTCATTGAGCGTTGTAATGCCAAGACTCGAGATGAACATGCCGTAAGATTCTTTACGCAAGAGGCGGTAGAGCCCAATTCCTACGATAAAGCCTTATCGGTGGAGGAGGAAAGGGCCAAGCAGATCCAAGAAACCACTACGCGTTTCCTCAAAGATCAAGGTAGGTATGAAGTCGGTCTACCTTTCCGCAAGAGAGAACCGAAGTTCATCAATAATAGGCCCTTGGCGGAAAAAAGAATCGCGCAACTCCATCGACGCCTTACGGC
This sequence comes from Nemertoderma westbladi, assembly GCA_032718475.1. Lineage (NCBI taxonomy): Eukaryota > Metazoa > Xenacoelomorpha > Nemertodermatida > Nemertodermatidae > Nemertoderma > Nemertoderma westbladi. The sequence goes on from JAUCBJ010001168.1 coordinate 84,923, forward strand.
TAATTCTTCAGCTAAAGCAATGTATCAAACACAGCTGGAGAAATTTATTAGTAAGGGATACGCGGAGAGAGTACCGGAAGAAACACCTGTGACTGAAAGAACATATTACTTAACTCACCATTACGTTCCTAAACCCGGTAAGCCACATGAAGTGAGAGTAGTGTTTGATGGCTCCGCTCTTTACATGGGTCAATCCCTTAACTCTGAATTGTTACCCGGACCCAACTTGCTTCAATCTTTGTTGGGAATTCTTTTAAGATTGAGACAATATTCGATTGCTTTCGCCTCCGATATAGAAGGCATGTTCTTACAAGTCAAAGTGTTGGATAGGGATCGAGATAGTCTACGATTTCTGTGGTGGCCCGAAGGAGACCTCAACCAGAAACCGGTGGAGTACTGGATGACCATCCAGGCCTTTGGGATAATCTCAAGCCCTTCCAACGCCTGTTCTGTAGTGCGTACCACTGCAGAGGACAACCGAGAGGCATTCTCTAAGGAAGTGATCGACAACATCAAGCGAGACATATACATGGACGACAATCTGAAGTCCCTCCCATCAGTTGAGGAAGCCATTGAGGTCGCTAAAGGAACGGTAGAGTGCTTAAAAAGAGGTGGGTTCCGATTAACGAAATTCACCAGCAACTCCCGTGAGTTTCTGGAGTCGATCCCTGCGGAAGATCGAGGGGCGAAAGATCTAGATTTGATCAAAGATGATCTGCCAGAAACCAAGACACTCGGCTTGAAATGGGACACAGAGCGAGATATCCTGTTTTTCCAGCTAAAACAGCGAGATAATCCAGTTCGAACCAAACGGATTTGCTTAAGTATACTGAGCACTTATTTCGATCCATTGGGATTTATTAGCCCAGTTATATTGATTGCTCGTAGTTTGGTACAACAAATGTGGCTTGAAAACCACTCATGGGACGATCCACTTAAGGGAGAATTATTAAAGAAGTGGATGAAATGGGAAGATTCTCTGCCGGCTATCGAGGATTTTATAATTTCCCGTTCATATTTTGGTCATGTTCTCCCTACGTATTCCTATCAACTCCATGTGTTTGGAGACGCCAGCGATATGGGAATAGGTATAGTAGCCTATCTAAGAGTGGAAACTCCGGATGGAATCAAAGTCGCCTTGGTTACTTCTAAGGCATTAATCAACAACAAGTTGAAAGTTCCTCGAGCGGAGTTAAAAGCGGCTCTATACGCTACAGCCATCGGCCGGAATGTAACAGAACAGATTGACTATCCATTAGAGAAAACTGTCTATTGGACCGACGCTTTACTCGTGTTAGAGTATATAACCAATGAAGTCTGTCAGTTCAGCGTCTTCGTTACCAACAGAGTAGCCATCATACTTAGTCGCACGACGATGGACCAATGGAGACATTGCCCCGGAACGATTAATCCAGCAGACATCGCCTCCCGAGGAGCGACTCCAAAGGAATTGGTAAATACTCCCGAATGGTTAGGTGGACCCGACTTTCTCTACCGAGAAGAAGAAGAATGGCCTCCCCATCTCACAACAGCAGAGATCAGACAGGCCAAGGGAGCGGAGAAAGTTAAACCCAAAACTCGAGCGAGTAAATCGAAGTTGTTTAAACCTGCGGTTGATCTATCTGTATTATTTACTTCCGGAGAGGATGCTTTGGATCCGAAACCCACCGCCACGACTAAAGAAGTCTTGGAAATCCGTGACAAGGATTGGAAATCTGGAATACCAGATATCTCACAAGGACTCTCACCTCTCTTGCAGAGAGCGATACGTCACTACAGTTCCTGGAATCGGCTCTGTAAAGCTGTCACCTATTTAAAACGATGTTTTCATCATCGTTACTCCGGGACAAAGACCAATAGTGATGATGCTCCATCAACATCTGCACGAGTCCATGTTGTTAAAGATCTTCCTAAGTACAAGATATCCGACAGGTTTCTAAAGGAGAAGATCAGTTACCAGGAGCATGATGAAACCAACAAACAGATGCTGAGACTCCTACAATGCTATGAGGATCCCGATAAGTATTTCCTGTTGTTAAGAAATCCGCAGATGCGCTTAAGGGATCGCTTCTCTAGTACCATGATAGATGGGTTAATACGTGTTGGAGGCAGGCTCACCAACGCCCCATTATCCTTTGACACTAAATTTCCCATACTCATTAGAAATCTTGACATACAAATCAAGATGATTGTAGATGTTCATAGCAAACTGTACCATGCTGGTAGAGAACGAGTTCTGAGCGAAATTCGAACTCGCTACTATTTTTATAAACCCCGTAGAGCTCTGAACCAAGTTCTTAGGAACTGTATACCCTGTAGGAAAGCATTCAGTAGGCCTTTGACACAGCGAGAGGCAGAATTACCTAGGGAAAGAGTAAGCTTCTATGAACCACCCTTTACTAATACCGGTGTGGATTTATTTGGCCCTATTGAAGTATATCGTGCCCGGACTATAGTCAAGAGATGGTGTGTCATCTTCGTTTGTATGACTTGTAGAGCTATCCATCTCGATATGGTAAACGATCTATCCACCAACAGCTTCGTGTTGAGTTTACGACGACAGATCGCTCGCTTCGGAACCAGTAACACGATGAGATCGGATAAGGGAACGAACTTCATTGGCGCCAACAACGAAATTCAAGCTTACGTAAAGGACTGGAACAAAAGACAGGTGGACGATCAGCTAAGGATAACAGCGTCTAGCTGGACCTTCAACGCCGCCGACGCCCCTTGGTGGGGAGGAAGTTGGGAGAGATTGATTAGGAGCGTGAAGACTGCGTTCCACTTTATTGTGCCTTGTCGCGCTTATCTCACCGACGAACTATTGCGGACGTTAATGGAGGAAATCGCCGCTTATCTCAACGAAAGACCGCTTATGCCAGTCTCTTCAAGTCCTGATTCCCTGGAAGCGCTAACACCCGCGCACTTTCTACTGAAGAAACCCGTAGCCATGCTCCCACGATCGGAGATCACAGACGGAGACGAGTACTGCCGTCGAACCTGGCAACTTATGCAGTTGCTATCCCGTCGTTTCGCTGACCATTTCGAGAAACATTACCTGCCCACTCTACAACTTCGAACTAAGTGGTTTGCGCAGCAAGAAAACGTCAGCGCTGGAGACATGGTGCTTATTGTGGACCCCGATCTCCCACGTAAGCGATGGCAAACAGGACGTATCATCGAGACTCATATCTCGAGCGATGGTTTGGTGTGATCAGTAGAACTCGTCGTAATGCGGCGTAACTTTAAGAAACCAGGGATAGTCTTTGAGACTCAACAGCTCAATCGCCCAGTGGGTCGTTTATGTTTACTGGAAAGAGACAGAGAGCTGTCCGGAAACTATGGAAGGCAAGAAACTCTTCCCACGACCACTTCCCTAATCCAACCGACATCTAGGGACTCCCCAACTTAATATTGTTCGGAGTGGGCGTGTGACTCTATTATTTTATATTATTTTATTACTTTTATATTTATGTATGTATTACTATGTAATTTTATTATAATCGTTTTATTTAATTTGGTAGAATATTATTTAGCGATTATTGAGTAGAATAGTGCAATATATTCGTGTTTATTGCGTACGCAATTACTTATATTATATTTAGTGCGACGGCGAGAAATAATTCTTTTTCTCTTTCCTTACTGTGTCCGTATTATATTATAAATACGTAACTACAGTAAGATGAAATGTCCGTACTTATTAAAGTACAATAAAGCCACTACTATATTCAAGTATTATTGGTAGACAGAGTATTAGGAATGCAAAGTTCAGATCCTCGTGTCTCGGCTAAACCAAGCTCTGGGTAGACCTTGGAAACGACTTGCCTCTTCACACTGACATTGCTTCGTGCGATATTGCTCTCATACCGTATATTAAATAATACATATAGTAGCGTGATGTCCCTCTAACAGTAGCGTGAAACGCAAATAAATCTGTTAAACCTTTTGACCATCTGTAATTCTAGTCGATTAAGATATCGCGGCACCCACCGATATACTTGAAAGACAAATTCTAGAATCAGTGGTTAACGTCCCCAGACAAGTTCTGGAATAAATCGGTGCCCATCTCAAATATTAATTATTTAATATTTGCAAATCTAATAAATCAAAATCTGTAAAATTCAGATCCTTTAACAATTCTAGTCAATTAAGATATCGTAGCATTTACCGATATTCTTAAAAGGACAATTTTCATAGAATTAAGGATCTTGTGTCCCCCGACATGTTATAGACTCAAAATATATCCATTTAATTATCAAATAATAAAATTTCAGGGAATAAATTTAAATTCATGCCTTTTAATGAATTTAATAAATTGCCATTTTTACGCAATTTATAACATTCCTAAAATTCCATTAATTAATAGATCAAGGGAGCGGAGATTTATCTTATTATGCGTATGAGTGTGCGAAAGTCTCCCAAACATAGTCAATAGCCGATAAAATTCATAAAGTCATGTATCAAACAGGACATTGACTATTAAAGAATTACTATTAAATAACATCCCAGATCTGTATGCATTGGAATTACCCTAATTCTACCGCTAGCTTTGCATAATGTCACCATAGCAACAACCACGCTAGAATTAGAAATGAGTTAAAAGAACAATAGAAAGCTTGTCCCATTGAATAGCATAGGGAATAAATAGCGCACTGCTAGTATCCAAGGATACATAATAATACAGTGACATTCTGGAAGGCATTGACTAACGGACAAATGGCCCGAGTGTGTGTAATTTGTGACAAGTTGTGTGTGTGGTATTTGTGAGTTTATAGGCGAATGTTACTACTAAGGTGTGTTTACAGTAGCTAGTCGCAATCGTGAAAGTAACCTAACTCTCCAAGGAAAACCTGAAGTACATCTAAGCCTTTGGGACGGACAGTGGAGTGACTTGTGCCGGTTGTCGTTGTCGTTGTGCGGCTACGTCGTTGGCGAAAGTACAGCGGCGACGACACATCGGCGCTGAGGATCTCGCACTGTCCGGGGGCTAATTGGGGTAGGCAGCGACGCTCGCTAGCCTAAATATAAACTCCTTATAATATGGATAAACTCATATATAGCAGATATGACGGAGTGGATAGAAGATGGTCTTGGTATCGGGAGCGATATACTCTACTTTTACAAGCGTTTGTTGATAGCTTAATACGCGGCGACATTAGTCCAACTGCTGCGGAGGACGATGGTCGTTATATCGAACCGACAATGTCCCAAGTGCAGCTCTCGCGAGAGTTGGACTATAGAAAATTCGCTGCTCGATATACGCAGCGTAATGGTACGTATATGGGCTTCTTAACTACTGGTCATTCTATCGATTTACACGATACGGACAATGTCGACACCAAAAGGGAAATGGTACGATTGAAATATCCTACCCAGCGGAGTCGGAACCATAAACTGAAATTCGAATGCGAAAATTCTATTCGAAATCGACTCGAAAGAAAAGACACTAAAGAAACAAATGGACGCGGTAACTCCAACGTATATTTGGAATTCTTGATAGAAGCATTGTAACAACAAATAAATATCACCCGCGTTTCCCCTACCAGACGTGCGTCTTTGGTATTATTACGATAAATGCCCTAGACCCAGCCAATAAACGGAAAGACATAAACATCCATGGAAACGTTGTTTTAAACACAGTTGTACTCGTTATATTTACTGGAGTTTCGAGCGAAACTTGTTTGACGTATCACCTATGCTCACTCGGCTCGAACGATCCTGGAGTAAACCTATGATCAGAGTCCCGGAATACTCGGTCGAACCTCCTCATTCCTTAGTTGGACCTCAGACCTGCGATCCTGGTGGTGTCGCGGATCCTCGCGGACTGTATTCACTGTTCAAAGATCTAGTGCTACCCTAACAATTAATCGGTAACACTCCGACAGTGATTTCTAGCTAGCCGCCCATCTTACCTAGCCGGATTGTGACGCGGACACCTAATATCACTATCCAACCGTATGGTCGTTCCCGTTTAACGCGATACAACCCCTCATCAAGGTGAAGGAGAGCGTTGTACGAAACGAGTTAAACGCTATTCTATGAAGATCAAAAAAGAAACCTGCGTTTGTTCAGATAAACGTAAGTTATAACAGTAAGTCCAATCGATAAACGAATTGGCCTTATCTCAATTCGATTGAGAAATCCAGAATCTCTAAGAAGTTATCGAACTTGGACGATCCTATTCTCTGCGAGAGTTTTTGGATGAACGTATCCAGCTACGAGCGGAGGAAAATCAGCTCGAGGAGAAGCATATCGAAACGGCAGATACCTCGACCATAATCCTACACCTTCTGATGCAATCATATTGCACCCTTCACCCAGGAGTTATAGCCCTCCTTGTAAAGTGGCTCGCCCCAAAGAGAAAAAGACTCTTGCTAGCTTTAAAAAACTGCGTAAACGCCATCTGCGCAAGAAAGACTAACTGTTTAGAGTATTCTCGTATTTTAGAAACTGTGATTTTGTATATTTTATAGACTTAAATCCCATTTTCTGGGAGTGGTGTAAAAGCTTTTGTGGGATAACTGATTCGTTTGCTTTGCTAACCAGTTCCCCCCAAGGCGCTGGAATGCTCTAAAAGGGATCTCTAGCTCGAATAGTGCAAGCTACCGGCTGATTGGCTGATTTGCTGTACGAAGGGATCTGGGCTATGTTCGATCGTCCAACCAGCTTGGGAAGGTTGCCCCATAGCCCTGCTTTCTGTATCTGCCAATAGGATTTGAGTTGGTTTTGATTTTGACCAATCACAGATCTACTGAACTGAATTTCCTATCTGTATGCTCATTCTCTGTAGTGAGTGAGATCTTTGTAGAATAAGGGTAGCTGGTATTCTTATAGTTATTCTTATCAGTGTTCAGTGTTATGTTTTTGCCCAGAGCCTAAGAACCGGCTTTTGGAATATTTGTGCTTTTCTGTTTTAGCCTAACACTAGTAGGCTTAATTATAAGGACATATATCCGTTATCACTGCAAAACTCAACTAAACATAACATACCATACCTAATCAAACAACCTGTGCATACTTTTATATTGTTATACTGCTATTTACTGTCAGTTCTTCATAATATGGTTGATGAATTATTATATTTGGAATAACGATAAATAACCCCGAAAACCCAATATTCTTGATATACCGAAGGTAAGAGAGAAAGGTTACATATAACGATTGTGACTTATGTTAAAGTGGTTTGAAGTGAATCTAATGTTATTTGATAGACCCTACATGATTCGGTCCGTGTTCCTTTTATATGTGACTAAAATCAGTGAAGATCGGCAGATCAGTGTGCAGTATTGTGCAGCATTGTGTATGAGTGATACTGATAACGAAGCATTTCCTAAAGAATGCGCCATATATGTGAATTATAACTAAGCCATATCGTTGTGAGTAGTTTAAGTCATAACTCTGTTTATATAGATAGAGCGCCACGTCCTAAAGGAACTGTTAATATTTCCCGAAGGTGAATAATATTGTCAGAGATTATATAATACTGTCAGTCGAATAATACATTAGGCTTACATAGCAATAAGATTAAGCCGTCGAACCCAATCTCCCGGGTATATCCAGCGGGTGAATGATCGCGCACAGATTGGTTTCGACTAGTGTAGTGAATCAAATACTTGTCATAGGCTAAAGGTGATTTATTATCTAAAAGACATCCTAATTTGGCGGGTTAAACTGCCAAAGGTCTGAAAGCGCGAACAGATTTAATAGAATTCTATTGTATAGCTTTGCAGCAATCGGGATCAATGAGATTCCCCGAAAAGAACCATAGAGTGTTAGGTTGCCTTTCTTGGGAACTGGCACCAACTTATTTGTTTTCATTTCTTGTGGGACTCTTGTTGTTCGGTACATGTCTACTATGATGGGATAGATGAGCTTTAAACACTCAGGTATTTTGAAGACCTCAGGGGGTGTAGAATTCGTAGGAACCAAATAATATCCAACGAATCTTCGATCCACAATCTTAGTATAAACTAAAATTGCGATCTCAAATTCCTCCAGCAAAATATATAATTTATTTCGAAATAAAATCCCCCGCCAGGGAAAACTAATTATCGATCGCAAGCAAAGGAAAAACGCTGGTCCAGGACTTCAATGTAATAGCACCTGTTACTATCACCTTTATAATTTACAGTAAGTGTAGATGCGAAATATCTATTTCATAAGCCGAAAAATCCTGACTACAGATTGTTACCGCATTAAAATATAAACCTAAATTTAAAATAGGCCAGAAATGTTTGAGACTCACCAGGATTCCATCCCTCCTTAGAAAACCGATTTTACAGTTCTAGAATGAATGATCTGTACTGTAACTACACTCTCGTTCTAGAATAGTACAAATTATCTAAGTATAATTTTCTTATCTATAGGTTATGCCCAATGGCTAAACTTGGCACATATTTCAAATATCCCGTAGTTTTCTAAATGGACCAATGAAGGATGATACCTAACTAACCCAAAACATTTGCCCCGAAAACGTACACAAGCAAGACCTATTTTTACTCGCGTATCCCCCCAATTTAGCTTAATCTCCGATTGACTTGCGGTATATAATTTATTTACAAACAAGTCAGGTTCAAAACGGGAAATACAACTAAATTTATTCATTCCTTCCCAATTTATTATACTGTTACCTATGAAGCAGTACTATATCTTTAGGACGTATTGAAACCCATTTAGCCCCCCAAAACCGATCTGTTAGCCCAAAATAAGCCCCATACTTCCCTTGACTATTTCCAATGTGCGTTGAGGCGTCTCATCCCTTCGCCAAATTACCCTATACGCCCCAACATGGCCGCTGTAAGCTGTAGCGTTTCCAAAACATTAATCCATTTAAACATTTAAACCGACTTTCAAATATAATATAATTTAGGACATATTATTATTACAAGGACAATTTCTATACTAATATACGCAAAACATATTGCTCAAAATCAAAACTAATATAAAATGACAAGAAATTAACTAAGGAAGAATCAAACTAGAATTGAGTTGAGATAATAATGGGATTTGGGCCCCAAAACTAATATATAAACTCACAATTTCTATTGAGCTGAGGTTAGCTGCAATGTATTACTACGGGTAATGCTTAGAGGACATTGCTGCTCGCTCCTCATTGGGCCAGCACACAGAAAACGCTCCACTCATATGGCGTGGTTTATATAACAGCTGCCAGGCCTAAAGCCATTAACAGGTAGTTGTCAACTTCTATTTAAAATACTAATAAAGGTACTCTAAATTTAATGTAGATTACTTAGCAACCCTTAACAACAATAACTTTACTTGCAAATAGAAATAACTGGTTGATTCACCGCAATGATATGCAAAAATGGACCATAATAACTAAATCATCTATCTAAAATACAAAATATAAGTTTAATTTATATTTCAAAAACTTGTTTATTAATATAGATATTAAAAAATTTGAAATTTAGTAGCCATAGCATTTTATACCGCTCCTAAACGTTATCGTCTAAAGGGTAACGTTTACAAACACCGGCATAACGTAGTTTCTAATGTCTCACAATTATACTTCTATAAACTAAAATAGACACATATTAATACTCAAATAAAGATTGAATAATGCACAATACGCAAAATTAGCAAATAAAACATTCTTCATACATTTTGTGTAACTAGTATTATTTATCCATCATTGAATAGAAAATATCTTAGCAATAAATTTCTTCCAGCCGAGAAACCTCCATATAACAGTAACAAAATTACTTGCGTACTAATGCTTACCAAATATTTATATTTACAAAAAAAAAACAATATTAATTTCGCTTACCATTATCGTTTCACAATAAATTTCCATTATTATAATGAGTTTAATCTTTTACATAAATACGAAAGATTCTTCGATCGAATAATACAAATTAAATCAATTTCCATATTAAATTAAATATAAATTGAGTAAGTAGGACAATTAATCAGTGACTGTCTTTCAATCACAAATATAACACGATAATAATTTGCAGCAACATACTGTAGTTGCTCCGTGTGAAGGGACTTTATAATATACTAAATAATAGCTAAACTAGAACATTTTAATAGCTAATATTATTAATTCAACTCAAGGGAACAAATTCAAGTCTATATCCCCTTCAATACGATATTGCTTTACCTCTTCCATCTCCGGGTTATCAAAGTCTACGATACTGAAACTACGAGTGGCTCCAACTAATTCAGCGGGAACTACTCGACCTCTTCCCCTTCCTTTGGTTTTCCAAACTCTAAAATCGGTAAATCTAGAAGTCTTCAGATGGGCGCGAATATCCATCGACCTCGGATTTACCCACGGGTAGATTAGACGAAGTTTCTAGACGAATTCGACCGGAAAACGTCTCAATCCAATCTTCACGGCGATTAATGATAGTTACAGTTGTGACCTCAGCGATGTCACAACTCGTCGCAGCGATGTCACAACTCGTCGCAGTATAATGCTGTGAGGTGCGAATTCTCTATATTAGGGGTTTATGAACACCTCTTTTGTATCGGGTTCGTCGCGGGGTTCGGGAGGAATTTCCAGCTGCTTAAATAGAACTTAACAACCTATTAGGTAGGCCAAGTTTCAATATATCGGATTAATACCAATTTCCTTTTAATATCAGTATAAATACCTATTTAAATTTTCAAATTTATTTTTTTTTTTTCGAGAGTAAACTTGCCGCGAATAAATTCGCTTTTAATAATTCCAAAACTACGCCCAATGAATATGATTGCACAAACTGATGTATGAAATATGAATTAATATAATGAAATGAATATAACATTCAAAATTAAACAGAATGAAAATGAAAATTAGGAACTGTAAATGAAAATGAAAATGGAAATGGAAATAGTCAAGGTATGAACTATGAAGTTGAATCAGATGAAAATAATTTGCCTATCTGGGTTCACGCACTGAACAGCTTAACGTTTCTTTGCCAGTTGTATCGCTAATCCAATGTACTCGTGAGATTTGTGATAAAATATCTTGAACTTTTCAAAATTATTTTAATTTCGTTCCCACAACTACATATATTTTTATTAAAAACCATTTGTTTTGCGACATTTACGTAATAATTGCTGTCTCTCTTCCTTGTTATAATTTTTTAAAACAAAACATTTTTCTGTGTAGTGGATGTGTAACTAAGTCGCCAATAATCCGCTCCCAAACGTTATCGGCTAAAAGGTAACGTTTACAAACACCGAATTTACACCCACTATTAAAACTCCAACATTTTATAATATTGTACCTACTTTGTAGACTGTCTGTTTTTTACCATGAGACCTCTTCAAGACCTTGTAGTCTCCAGTTTCATCTCGAGAAGTTTCTAGTAAGACCAGTTGTTGAACTGGTCGGATAATAACATGTTGATCTAATGTGCGTACAGAAACAGTCATCACGCTGCCGTCGGCTGCTGGGTGTGTTTTTACGACCACACCTGTAACCCAATGACGACGCTTCAGATTAGCCTCGGCTAATAATACGTAATCTCCCTTGCATAGGTTACGCGTATTGTGATACCACTTAGATCTTGCTGAAATTGTTGGGAGGTAATATTTTCGCCAACAGTTCCAGAATGTATCTGCCAAAAGTTGGGTTATCTTCCAACTCTTGCGGCAGTAAATGTCGTCGTCCTCAGGGATGGAAATAGGAACTAAATTGGCTGGAGCTTGCATTAACACATGGTTCGGAGTTAAAGCAATGACATTGTCATTTTTGTCTGTCACTAAAGCGATAGGTCTGGAGTTAAGTATGGCCTCAATTTCTATAAAGAGGGTAACTAATTCGTCGTCGTTGAGTGTTTTATTCTCCGGTATAGTCTTATGCATGGCCAGTTTTATTGAGCGTATTAGACGCTCCCAGCTACCGCCCCTCCATGGGCTGTCTGGTGGGTTAAATCTCCATGCAATGCGTCGAGGTAGCAACTCTTTCTCAATCTGCTCGTTATCGATTTTGTTCAACGATCTATTTATTTCATTGTTTCCACCAACAAAGTTTGACCCTTTGTCAGAATAGAATGCCTTGACCAATCCTCGTCTACCAATAAATCTACGTAATGCTAATATGAATGAGTTGGTAGACATGTCGGCTACTCGCTCTATATGTATGGCTCGACTCGCCATACATATAAAAATAACTCCCCACCTCTTTATCATACTGCGACCCCTTTTTGTTTCGATGGGACCAAAACAGTCTAGGCCAGTGTGTGTGAATGGTGGTTGATGGCTCTGTACGCGCGCTAATGGTAAGTCACTCATCTCCTGTTTCCCAACTCTGGCTTGTAGTTTCTTACAAGTTATACAATGATCTAGTACAGACTTGAGTGCGTTATTTGGTTTCAATAACACAAAACGCTGTCTTACCTGCGACAAACAATGAGATCTACCAGAGTGTTTGAGTTTCATGTGAGCATCGAGAATCATTGAACTCTGTAGTTCCAAATGGTGTGGAATTATGATTGGATACAAGTAATCAGTTCTTAGATCTGCCGCTTGGAGGCGGGATTTGTGGCAAATAAGACCTCTATGAATAGTGGGACTCCACTTTGTAAGGGGTGATGACGTCACAGGTCGTCTACTAGCGATTAACTGATATTCGCGACTAAATTCACGTTGCTGAAAATGTTTGATTATATCCAATTCCGATCTGTCTACTTCCTCTATACTCAATCGTTTAACAAATGTTTTATGTTTACTTAGGTATGCTTGTCTGTCAGCTAGAAAAATTACATAACGGCGTAACCAGGCCATCTTACGACAAGCGTCTGTCCAAGAAGATGTGGGATTAATTATCTGATCGTAGACCCATCTTTTTGTGTCTGCAGGAAGGTCTATCGGCCGAGGTATTACTTTAGATTTATCTGGTTCCAAAATACCACTCTCATCTTTATTTTTCTGGTGTTTACTTACCAGATCTACATTTGGATTAACTTCCAAAGGTTGTCCACCATCGAAATTTAGTTTCTTCTTGTCTATAGTATTTATATTAATTTCTGTAGGTTCAATATTTCTACTTGGATCATCTATATGAATGTTAAGATCTACTGGAGTGGCGGTGGGTACATTTGGTGTAAGCTGTACCGAGTTGTTTAGGTCTATTATTACTGAGGGGAGGTCGTTATCCATTAATGGTCGGTTTCGTAACCTGCCACGCCAAAGATCATTTGGGGTAGTTTGCATAAAACAACTCTGCTCTAACCCTTTATCTAAAATGTTGTCCATCTCTAAGTCTACAACTGTTTCTTTCTTTGTTACTATTCCTGTTTCCCGACTGAGAAAATCTGCTGAAGCCTTAGCTTTAGATTTTGTAATCTTCTCGACCTTGATCTCAGCATCATTGGGTAGGGTGCCCGATTGGCAGTCGAAAATACGTGGCCAATAATCGATTGGTCTTGACAAGAAAACTGGACCATGTAACCAAAATTCTCTAACATCCGATTGTACAAAATCTCTTGGCATCATACCTCGAGACGCCATATCCGCTGGGTTTATATTGCCAGGACAGTGTCTCCAGTCTTCTTTGAGTGATGAGTCAAGAATCTCTGCCGTTCTATTTGTTATAAAAGTCTTAAACTGAACGTCATCTCTATTTATATAGATCAGTACTAGCGTCGCGTCAGTCCAAAAAAATGTCTTCAAGTTAGTGTCCAACTCTCGCTTGATTGTCCTGGCGACTCCTACTGATATAGTGGCAGCTTGTAACTCGGCTCTAGGGTTGTTCATATATTTTGTAGGTCGAGTTTTTGCTCTAGAGTTAACGAATGAGGTTTCGAAAACTCCAGGGTTTACCTCTCTTCTAATATATGCTACCATACCTAGTCCGTTTTCGCTTGCATCACTAAAACAGTGAAGCTCTAAAGTAGATGGAAATGTGGCTTGTCTGGGGAAGTAAACTCTGGGAATGTTCAAATTCCTTAGTTCGGGTAACTGATCCTCCCACTTTCGCCACTCTATTGCCACATTTGAATCGATTGGCTCATCCCACTGTACTCCACTCATCCAGATTTTACGTAGGTAAATCCTCGCTTGGAGTACAACAGGACTTATAAAACATAGCGGGTCAAATAATCGACTCATTGTTGATAAACAGATGCGCTTGGTGAGCATCTTGTTTTGTGACAAGGTTCGAACACGTACCTGAAAATTATCAGTATTTGGATCCCACACAAGACCAAGTACCTTAGCAACTGGAATAGGATCTGATCCCAACTCAATCGGACCGCTCCCACGATCTTCGACCGGGAAAGAGGCTAATAGTTCAGGTGAATTCGACTTGAACTTGGTCAGTCGAAATCCTCCAGTTGCTAAGCATTTCTGTAGTCCATGTGCGATCTCTATTCCATTGTCTACGGAATCACAACTCACCAGTCCATCATCCATGTAAAAATCTCTAATCACGGCTAAGATAACAGCGTAATTAAAATTACCTATCTGTTTCTTTGCACACTGTTTCATAACGTATAAGCACCCATTTGGACTGTCACGGGCCCCAAATATTCTTACCAACATTTGGTAAATCACTGGGTCTCCTGATAAGTCTTCATTGGGATACCATAAAAACCGTAAGCTGTCCCGGTCGCATTCTAATGCCTGTACCTGGTGGAACATGGCTTCCACATCACACGTGAATGCCACAGTGTTCTGTCGAAACCGCATTAGTATGCCAATCAATGAATTATTCTGATTTGGGCCGTCCATCAATTCTGTATTAAGTGACTGTCCTAAGTATAGTAAACTACAGTCGTTTACTACTCTTACCTGTCCAGGTTTTTCGGGATGTGTCACGTAATGGTGAGGTAAATAGTAGGTCTGATCTGTAGTAATCTCAGGATGCTCCATTTTCCTTGCATATCCATTTTCTAAATATTTATTTATTTGTGTACGGTATTGTTGATGTACCGTCTCGTTCCTTAGGAGGCGCTGTCTAACTGATTTGAGTCGTTTCAATGCTAGTGAATAATTGTTTTTCAACTTGGGCCTTTCATTCCGCCACAGCATGCCAACTTCAAAGTGTCCGTTTGGAAGCTTCTTGAGAGTTTTGTCCATGATGTCTAAAGACCTTCTTTCATTGGCAGACATAGAGAGGTCGTAACTATTTGGCTCAACTGCATCTTGTTCTAACCAGTTTAAAGTTTTGAGGTCCATTTGTCTATCTATTTCAATTAAATCGTAAGCTTCTCTCAATGCTTCTTCTTCTATCTGATTGCTGTCAATACATTTTAATGCGTTTTGTCTGGTCAATACATTGCAATTTGCAAAAAACGATGTAGTCTCTACATATTCGCTAGATCCAGGCTCTATACTTATAGGTTTGTTTTGGTCTGCAGTGAAATCCACATCGTGGTATTGTTCTGGATAGTTAAAACGGAAGATGCCATCCATTTTCCTAGAGTCGGTAGAGCTAATTTCACTGATGCAAAACTCACTTTCTAAATCACTTGGTTCACTTACCTCCGATTTGGTATCAGTTACTAAGATTCCAACTTCCTTGCTAGGCAACATATTACACATAGCGACGTCGTTGTTGTAACTACTCCATTTATTTGGAAACCTAGTATACCACCCTAATATTGTTCTGTTTGCATATGGTTCACCAGGCATAAATTCTACAGGTCTAGTTTCCCAAACCTGATGGGCTGTGAATATATCGGTTCCAATGATCATCGCAATATTGCGATAATTTACTCTACATTCTGGAATATCTAACTGTGAAATATATTCTCTTTCAAATTTGTTTGGTAAGGATACCGATCCTAATAATTGTGTAAAATCTCTTATAGCTGCAAACTGAACGTCCTGCAATGGAAGATAATTGAGTTCCCTGGCGCTATGGTGTTGTCTAGGTAACAGTGAGTCCAATGTTAGCGTCACATGTTTAATCGATACTAATTTCCTACCATGAAGAGACCCGATGTCCATCATATCTGATCTTGCATTTCGGATATTTGTTACCACACTGGCAATTTCTTCATCCACATAACTATGACTAGAAGCCGGATCCATAAGGCAATATATCCGTTTTGATCCTAACTCACCACTAATTCTGATCGGAACCACACTGAACGAACTTGTTTGTGCTCGAGTAAGAAATGTAGCATTGTGAGTGGTATCACATTCAGAGACACCAGTCCCAACATCACTTGGTACACCTAAATATCCTTCTTCGCACGAAGATCCAGATTGATTATCATACTCATCAGGTCCTATTCCAGTAAATGTCACATTTCTATTTGGCTCGGTTGAAGTTATAATCTTGTAGTTGGGATGTTCAGCTAGGTATTGTTTAGTAGGGGTATGCTGTCGAGTATGTAGGAGTCTGTGGTGCAGTCTGCCACAGTCTGGACACCCCTTCGTTGTAGCACTAGCTGTGCATGCTCTACGTTTGTGACCCGCACCTAGGCACTTCCAACAAGCATCTAAACTTCTAATTGCCAAACGACGTTTTTCGACATCTAGTTTACAGAATAGATTACAATTGCCCAATTTGTGATCGTTGTATTTCTGAAATTGTTGGTGACAATATTGGCACCCTCTAAAATCTGCCGATAATGTCTGAGATTGTGCTGGAATTGATCCTATGGGTGCAGCTACCTTGAGTGTGTCGTCTCTAGTGCTTCCCAGAGAGTTATAAGTCCTAGGTTGTTCTGCTGAGAAAGCCACTTTCGATTTTAAAACTGAAACTTTCTGATCTCTGTGCAAATATTCTTCAGAATAGTTAGACCGCAGCTCAGACTCTGCTTCTATCTTTATAATGTCGTAGATATGTTTCAAAGACACCTTTTCTCCTCTGTCCTCAATCTTACTCTCTAACTTTCTCCACTTCTGACGGTGTCTAATACTAAGCCGCTTAACTACTTCTTTTAGTATGTCTGGCCTCTCACCATAAGACTCGCATCCAAGTGTGGGCCAAACCTGCAGCGCATTATTGATCTCATCTGCTAATTTTAATAAACCAGCACTATCTGTCGCTGGATTACCACTTGTTAACTCATCTGCTATAGATCTAGCCATTTTAGTGCTCCCACCATAGACCTTTGTTAATCTATCGTAAGCAAGTTGAAATGCCCTAGGATTGCCTGTGTAGGTGTCTGCTAAAATACGTGGTTCTTTGTCAAGTAACTGGAACAAATAATTAAACTTTTCTGTTGGAGTAAAGTCTTGTGCCGCTATTTGTGTCTCCACATAGTTACTAAAAGTACGCCAATACTTTGCATTACCAGTAAATCTTGGTGGTTTCTGTGGCGGCAATCCTTGCCTTGCAGCAAAGCGCGCTATTTCCTCAGCAATATCTGGTTTGACCTTACAAGCTACCATTGGCTCAGTTTGTACTGGTTCTAAGTCTACAGTTTGTCTCGTGTGACTTAGTCGATTTCTCGAAATATTCCCCAGTTTACTAGGCCTCTTTTCTACCTTGGTTATGCTGTCCTCACTGTCTGTCCTGAAGTTATTGTCAATAAATATCACCTTAGGATTAGTCGGCATATAATCTCCTTCTTGATCTACATTATCATATTCATTGTACTCAGCATTCGCATTTCGCCGAGCTGCTATCCGTTGTCGTTCTATTCGTTCTTCAGATCGAGTAACTCGATCGTCAACACGCTGTATAGCTCCTTGAACTTCTCTTACAATCCTCATTACAGGCTCGTTACCCTTCGCAATCGCTTCCTGTACTAATTGTCCAATGGGAAACTTTGGTTCTATAGGTGTATCGGGATTTGGTTGAATATGACTAACATCTCTCGGGTATAACTCCCCAGATGCATAATGTTCCCCCTCCTCCTTTGTTATAAAGTTTTCTATTGAATGTGTGGCTCGCTCCGCTCCCATAGGGAACAATGGCACTCTAACACTAGTTTCCCTTTCTTCCGGGTTCACTGGAGTTGACTTCATCTTATTGGCTATGTTTGGTTGTTCCGTATTTAGACCTATTCGATTTCCTCTTAATTTAATGTTATTTCTTAATTTGATGTCATCATGTCTTTTCTGATAATCTTGAAGTGCTATCTCCGCTGGATCAGTAATTTGAGCACCCTTGGCCATCATATCGTGAAAATGAGTCTTAAATGACGTCATCATATGTTGGTCAGCCGTAGTGTCTCCAGAGTTTCTCCCAGTATTAAATCTAATGACTGAAGATTCAAACTTATCGAATCCTTTTATAAAAGACTGTGCCCTTTCTAGTCCCTTTGAGGTTTCCAAATCTTCTTTCTCTGAAATTATACGTCTTTGAACATCAGCAATAGCGTCTTGCTTACGCTGATATTCTAAAATTTGATGTCTTCTTTGCTGTTCTAGAACCATGGTCGCCTTTCGCGCTTCTAAATGTTCGCGCTTATTTGCAATTAGCTTCTCCCGCTCTGCTTGCCTTAATTTATCTGCATTCCGATCTCGCTCATCATCTGCAGCTCGTTTTACTCTTAAACGCTCCAGCTCCAATAAATAAGCATCTTGAATGCGTTTGGTGACACGTTCCCGTTCAGCCCGTTCATCTTCGCGCTTTAAGCGCGCAATTTCTTCTTCTCGTTCTAATCGCTTCTCATTTGCTTCGCGATCTCGACGGACAGTTTCTAACTCTGCTTCTATACGCAAGCGCTCCAGTTCTGCTACACGTTCACGCTCAATCCGATTTGTATTCGTTTCAGCAGTCTGTTGGTTTATTTCCTCCAAGTTCATCTGTTGCATATCTCGGGTTAAGTTTAACACCTCTTCTACTTCTTCTGATAACTGTTGATCTGCTAATTGGGAACGATCTGCTTCCTTCTGCTCAGCAATGAGCCTAGCCTGCTCACACTCCAACCTACGCAATTGTGCTATTTGAGATGATGCCATAGATATCTCGCTTCCTGCTACAAATCGAGCTCTTCTTGAGTTAACAGGTCTTTGTCTGCTTTCTTCAGACTTCCTTCTCCAAATATTTCCTTCAGATACGGCTGCTACTTGCATATTTGCAGTGGTTGGTAATGGTAGTCCGGGAATAACTACCCCCTTAATTAATAAATACCGCTCCAATGATTCAATAAAGACTCGTCTCCATTCTCCTAACTCTCCTTCTTCGTCTCTAATTTCAATCTGCGATGCGGATTCACCAATCAATTCATCCTTCAACTTAGATCTATGTATATCAAACAGTGCAGATACACGCAGATAATTTACCCGAACATTTCGCAATTTATCAAATAGCATTGTAAGATTCCTAGAATCTTGAAGTGACTCTGCCTCATCTACAAGTTCTCGAAGTTTACTACTCTGAACCATGAGGGTTTGATTGTATTTGTTTTGAAGAGAAATCAATTTACTTCGACTATAGGATCCACTTTCTAACAATTTTAATAACTGATTTGTGGCGCGTGTAATTTCCGCCATATGTCCTCCTGCACTCTTTGCAAATGTAGTAACACGTAGTGACACATCTCCCCTATCACTTAAAACTTCCGGAATTTCTTCGTTGCTCTGCATATATACTACACTAACTCTATCTGCACCATCAACTGGCGTCTCAGTCGCTACTACTGTCCCTACATTAGGTGTTGTTGGTCCAGCTTCGTCAGAGGTGGCATAAGGTGTTGTTCCGCCATTTTCTGGTGGGCTAGTATCGTCT
>JAUCBJ010001169.1:0-26559 GCA_032718475.1 Nemertoderma westbladi
TTATGATAATCAGTTGTTTATTCCAAGAGATAGGCCTACAGTACTAAATAATATCAAGATAAGAATAATACCCGTA
This sequence comes from Nemertoderma westbladi, assembly GCA_032718475.1. Lineage (NCBI taxonomy): Eukaryota > Metazoa > Xenacoelomorpha > Nemertodermatida > Nemertodermatidae > Nemertoderma > Nemertoderma westbladi. Next base: position 77 of record JAUCBJ010001169.1, read on the forward strand.
TAAATGTCATTACACATTCATTCAAATAATTTATAATTGGTTTCATACAGTAACACAATGCGAATTTTCATAATTAACTCCGATCGTGGTTTATCTATTATAAATTATAACTATTTTAATGATTGTATGAACCGAGTGTATTTATGTACCGATCGAGTGTAGTGAAGGATGTTTACATAAATAAACAAGTGTATTTTTAACGACTTAACTATATTACATTGGGTTAGATCGAGGTTCGAACGCTATATAAAGGCCATGATACACCACAGGAGCGGCGAGCGGCCGCGGCACGGCGAGCGGCCGCGGCAAGCGGCCACTTTTTAAAAATAGAACACATTATTTTCTATGGGTGATGATACACCACAAATGGCTGCTGCCGCTCGCCGCTCCTATAGTGTATCATACTAAAAGTCGCCGCTCACATCGGCCGCTCGCCGCGGCCGCCCGCCGCTGCCGCTCGCCGCTCCTGTGGTGTATCATGGCCTTTAATCAATTTAATATTTTGGAACTTTGATAAAAATCGCATAAATCCATGCAAACGATCTTACACTTTGCATTGGCTACAATGGCAATCACCCACGCTAGCACAATGTAGAATTATGCAAGACGTGTTCCAGAAGTCAATTGTTTCTAAGTGATCGACTACTTTGCTTATAGATATTTAACTTTATAGGTTGCAACGCTGCACAAAGTGTTAGTTAACTTTGCGACAGGAGGCTATCATATCACCAGAGCGGCTGATAAAGTTGACATAATAAATTAATATTGTTAAGAAAGTGCATACAGTATCAATACCTTCATACATTGGGTTTATTATTTTTACGTTTGTTTCAGTTACTATTGTCCGCCCACGCAGTCCCATCTCTTGGTTGATACTCGTAAGGACAAGCGCCGATATATACCGGCTCGGCGGCCACGCCCCTTCGCAGCATGCGGCAACGGTGGGCAACCAATCGGGAAGCTGCGGCGGCGGTGTCATTCACTGATTGGTTGCTCCACAGTCGCTCGGCAACGGCGGAGGCCCTGGGCCACAGACGCGGCGTGAGATTCGTGGCGTCCACCAACTCACCCCACAGACACGCCTCCCCGCCAATCACAAGATTCTTCTGGGCGGCGGTGCCGTTGAAATTATGCGGATCCTGAGTGTAATACCTCATCCAATCCTGGCCGTAACTGATGTAGTCCAAGTACCAAAACCCCGAGACCAGGGTCTGGTATCCCAGGGCTGTGATCTTAGCTACCTCTTTCTGGAAACCAGGGCCACCCCCTATCCAAGCCTGAACCACCGCGTCCGCTTGTACCGTGCAGTTGTTATCTATAACATCCTGCCATATTATATACTTTCTAGCCGGGGTCACCTTGGATACAATGCTGAGCAAACGATTCTCGTAATATTCTTCTAGTTTCGCGTAGTTTCCAGGGAAACCCTTTTGCTTCATGAATTTCGTAATATTTGGGTTGCTCGTCCAACAACTCCAACTGACTTCGTCGCCCCCAAGGTGTATGAAGTCATCAGGGAAGACAGTGGCGACTTCGGTGAAAAACTTAGTGAGGAACTCGAAGGTGCTCTCTTGCGAGGGATCCGCGTTCTGCCTGAATCCCGTTGGTTTGCCTTTCGCGTCGCAACAAGCCGTTAGGAATTCCGGGATTCCTTTCCCCCACGACTCCGTGTGTCCCGGCGTATCGAACTCGGGGATCACTCGAATTCCACGGAGGCGTGCGAATTCAATGACGTCACGGATGTCCTCTCGCGTGATGATGTGCGTTATAGGATCGTAAGCGCCCTTCGCAGACATCTGCGGGAACACGTAAGATTGATACGGGAACGCCTGCATATCGACAATATGCCAGTGGAAAACGTTGAACTTATTCCACGACATAATTTCTAGGTTTTCTTTAATGGTACTCATTGGTAAGATGTGTCGCGATGTATCAAGAAGGATCCCCCGGTGTTTAAACCTCGGTTTGTCCACTGTTGTGGACCCGTTAATTAGAAGTTGTCCACTCGGCAATTCGTATACAAGCTGTGAGAAGGTCTCCAGACCCCTCAGGGCCCCCCAAACCTCCAAGGCAACGAGACTAGAAGAATTTGGTTTCACCATTAGCGTGTAACTTTCGTCCATTTCCAAACTTGGGACTTCGTCAGTGCACGGTTTTTTGATCAATAACATTAGTGTATTAACTGCGCCATCTGGCGTTGCTTCCCATGAACTTTCTCTTCGAGGTCGTTTCACTCTTTGAACTCCAGGTGGCGAATTAAATATGTAATTATAGTAACGTTGAAAAGCCAATTCGAGAATCGTGCAAGGTTGGTAGTAACTTGATGAGAATTTGAAATTCCCTGGCCCGATTGTCAATCTGATGGCGTTGTCATTGTAATTTTGCGGTTGCGGCCACACTTGCCCATGGTCTGGCACCATTAGCGGGGTGGCTGTAAACTCATCAATGTTTTTTACATCGTAAACTTCCCCGTTTTCTTCTGTCCGTTCGAAAGCATTCCTTTTCTCTCTACTTGCTAGTGTTACAGCAATAAGCAAGCTTATAACAAGTAAATGTTTCAGATTCATATTTAGAACAGAATATGAGAATAGAGTCACTAACAGTAGGTGCGGTTCCTTTCCGTATTATTTAATAACGGAAATCACATATTATAAATGTAATTTCGTAGCAATGTTGACATACATAGGTAAATTACCGTACATTTCCATAGAAAATATTCTCAAACAAGCAAACATTGACCATCAGTCAAACACTCATGATAACCATCTCATCTCGCAAAATGATGTGTTTAGACTTGCAATATATATTTATTGTATATAATACAGCATGTTGCAGGTCGGTGCAGTGCAGATAGTAGCGTACATTGACCTCAAGTAAAGAGTGATCTCCCGCGCAAATTGATCGCATATGAACTATAGAACTGAAGTTTGTTTATTGTTTTGGTTAGAAAATACCGCCACTATTACATGCTCCTTTCCCTTAATATTTTAAATTAAATTAATTTTTAAACGCATTAAACACGTAGCTGGTATTCGTGGTAATTTTGCGCAATTAACTCACATAGCGTGTTAACTTCTTGACAAGAATTTGTTCAGATTTTCAATTTCTGTGACAAAAGGCGTAGATATAACAATATATTTATTTTATATAATTAATTAATTATAATTAATTATAATTAATTATAATTAATTATATATAATTATTTTATTTTATATACAAGTGCACTTTAGCAGATCGTAATGGTGGTTCTTATTTAACAAACTTATGTTTATCCTCTACCGATCTACGAAGGTGTATGATCAAGTGTCAGTCGCTAAAAGTGTCAAAAATCAAATTTAAAAAATCTCGACATTTGCGATTTTGGACAATATTAAAAGACATTTTAAGTCACTTTATTGACATAAAAAGTTGAACAAATGTTACGATTATATTTAGAAATCACTCCAAACATAATAGTATATTCTAGTATAATACAGTAGTAGGCCTATATATTATAATAATAATAATAGTGTTTGAAATATAGAAAAAATGTGCACTTTTTAAGTGCATTTTGCACTAAGTGCACATACGTCTTTTCCCAAGTTGTATCCTATTTCATACACTACGATCTATCCTCTATCCAACGAAAAAAGTTTCAGATCAAACGCCCCAGTAGAACCGAAGTTATTGATGTTTAAAAATAGTCACTCGAAAATTTCAAATTCGTTAGGTCACGTAGTCGAGTGATTATCAATCACGTTATTGAAACCTAAGTTCGTGGGTACGAAATCCAATATTGACCATTCTTAATTTTTTGCAAAAAAAATTATTTTTATTTTTTCACTAAAATCGCTCTAACTTCGGTTCTGATGGTACAAATTCAATAAAATTAGTATATTCTTTGCCGTAATTTTTTTTCTATCTTTTGAGAGGGGGTCATTTTTGGCCCCAAAAAAAATTAAAAAAAGGGCCAAAATGACGCGATATTTTTCGACCCTTAAATTCGTAATTTTAATTATAAATTTCAAGAAAAAAGATAGCGGAGTTAATATGCTAGTAGTAGTAGTTTATTGTCATAATTAACATTCAAAATAATATACGGCACAAACTAACTATAAATTAACTATAAATTTTCATCAGACATACATCGAAAACTTTAAACAATATTATCCAAAAATACCCTGTTAATTTGACCTTTTATAATATGAACATAATATTTACTGAATCATAGGTTTTATATAATATACTAGCAGGCAATACCCGAGACATGTTACCCGGTATTTCCCGCTACCGGCATAGGCCTACTGGCGTACTGGTACCGGTATAGGCCTACTGACGTACCGGTACATAGTACCTGTACCGAACGTGAATTAAACTTTTCGAAAAGTGGCCTATAACGACCGCTGGTTAAAGTTATACACACATGCCAAGTTCCAGCGCAATCCCTCTGCCCGTTTTGGAGGAGTTCGAACACACAGAGAGAGAGAGAGAGAGAGAGAGAATTTGATTTTTATAGGTATAGATTAATTAATTAACTGTATAATACTGATAAAGCACAAAATATAAATCTGCATACCTCCTTTAACTTGTTCTCCTTTAAATCGTTCTCAGTGAAAAATACACCAATGTGAGGTTTTACATTTTAGAGGTAGTTTTGGCGCAAAAAGCTAAATTATAATAGGGTAGCGAATTATTAAGAAAAAACATTTTTCGACCCTTTTTTATAAATATTATATTTCACACGATTAGCTGCAGATCAACAAGTTAAACATAACCTTATTACTACTACTAAGTAAGAATGGAATCACTGCTTTGTTTATATTGTAAGGAGCCTGCGCGAACGCAAGCTCCAGCTAACACAAATTTAGCACCCGAGTTTCCTCGATTTGAGAAAATCGCAGGGGTCAACCCAAGCGGAGTGCAATGCAAGGGCCTCATCCTGGGGGAACCGCATTCTTGATCGTGGTTAACCCCTGTGCCAGGTAAGTATGAAAGAAGATGTAAACGTTAGTTGATATAGTAACTTTGGGTGTAATAATGAAGTAATTTTTTAATAATATTCCTTATTTCACCTAGTAGATAATACTGATTCTGATAATAATTGCTTGTTTCTAGCGGAGAATCATTATTATATTAATCATCTACAATTGTTTCCATTTATTACCACACAGTACAGTTGATAAACTATTATCATATACCTTTTATTCATTTGTAATATAAATGTGTAGCAGATGTCATCATTCGTCAGTATGTGTTCCTTCCTATCTGTTCCTTATGGAATATTTTGTAGGCAGTTGTCTCGATATTAATCATCCAATCTACCCCGTGGATGTAGTATAAAATATAGTTGAAACCCAAACCAGTCCGTGAGACAAATTTATTATTATTAATGAAAATTCGATTAACATATATTGAATGGTGTGATCATTCGAGGGTAAATTATATAGAATGTGGTAATTTTGTGCATCCCACCCAATTAGACTCGCCCCAGTTACAATGTCATTATGTTTGTTTTTAAGACACCGGAGTGCTGTGTATCATTCTGTGCTATTTTAAGAGTGAAAGTAGCAGATATTTTGAGCTTCTCGGCAAAATACTGGTTCAAATAAAACAAATTGTATGGCGTTCATTTAGGATCAATATTCAATGCTTTAATATTTTCGCTCAGTAAGTAGGCCTATACCTTCAGTAATAAAGACATAATTATGATGAAAACCTTATTTTTTGTTTTTTTTTACTGTTCTTTAATTTAATTAACGTAGGCGTACTGTCCTTTAATTTAATTAACGTAGGCGTACTGTCCTTTAATTTAATTAACGTAGGCGTACTGTCCTTTAATTTAATTAACGTAGGCGTACTGTCCTTTAATTTAATTAACGTAGGCGTACTGTCCTTTAATTTAATTAACGTAGGCGTACTGTCCTTTAATTTAATTAACGTAGGCGTACTGTCCTTTAATTTAATTAACGTAGGCGTACTGTCCTTTAATTTAATTAACGTAGGCGTACTGTCCTTTAATTTAATTAACGTAGGCGTACTGTCCTTTAATTTAATTAACGTAGGCGTACTGTCCTTTAATTTAATTAACGTAGGCGTACTGTCCTTTAATTTAATTAACGTAGGCGTACTGTCCTTTAATTTAATTAACGTAGGCGTACTGTCCTTTAATTTAATTAACGTAGGCGTACTGTCCTTTAATTTAATTAACGTAGGCGTACTGTCCTTTAATTTAATTAACGTAGGCGTACTGTCCTTTAATTTAATTAACGTAGGCGTACTGTCAATACGACTTTCAACCAGAATCATCGAATATTTTTTGAATTCTATCACTGAAATAATTTTCAGTGATAGCAGTGACTTACTGAAGCAGTGAGTAGGCCTAAATGAATTAATGAAAGATAAAGTTTGAACACCGAAATAATAATACAGTTTATAAATTACTGAAAGTATACTTCTACTGAATTAAATACATTAGAGCACTGAACATTGGCTCTAAAGAGAAGCCACATCGGCGCTCCCGTGTCCGTCATCCGAACTCCTACCGACTAAGTAACGCGGTTGTACCGCTACATTAACCACGGTGTCGTCACCGTTTACTATCACGAACGAGCCCCTCATACGAACAACGCAATTCGCTGCAGAAGCGGTCCAAGAATGCCGTCCGAGTGTAAGGGAATTGAGCGAAGAACAAAGATACAACAACCGCTGTATCACACCGACACTAACTCGGGTGTCCGGGTGGATCAGTATGCCGCTTATTCGGGGGCAGTACGGGAACATACAGAACAGATTGTCGGCGTGAACCGCACTGCCCAAACTCAAGTTACTCAAGTTTGGAAGATTCATCGCTAAAGTCGATATACCAATCGCTGTGATGTATTCGCATTGAGTGATATTCAACGTGGATAAAAGAGGCATCAGAGAAATCGAGGTAATTCCTTTATCTGTAATATACGCGGCGGGTATTACAAATACTTTCAGTTTACAGCATTTAGCGATTATTGTTAGGTGGTGGTCCGTTACTGCAAGCGCTTCCGGTTTCAAAATTAAACTTTCGAGATGACTGCAATATGTCTGTAAACATTGGAACAGCACGCTAAGCATTCCTTGGGAACGCAACAATACTTTATGATTATCAACAGAGAAATTGCGGAGGTTTTCGCAGTTTCCCAGACAATCGCACAATCCATGCTCTGTGACGTAATTCGTGTTCACGTGATGCAGCATCTCCTTGGATTGGATTACCAGAGCGGTGAGACACGGGAATCGCTCTGACATGACGATGAACTGTTTGTCGAATCCGTTGGCGTCCGAGAGGCCGTGAGCGTGGAACTCGGTGAGCGCGGGGAACTCGTCCTGCAGCGCGATGTATATGGGGCCGGTTAACCCCTGGATATCATGTTCCATAACCGCAGTCGCCCGGGAAACTAAACGAAGTTTGGGTTCGTGCGATGCGTCGTTATGGTGATCCTGTTGGACATCAGGGCTCTCATTGGATGGAGACGAGGTATATTGGAAGCGAATCATAAGTCTGCTGCTATTTGGTAATTTCTTCATCAATCGATAAAGTAATTTGCTTTTAATAGTCAACTCTGTGAGAAACATCCACCGATAAAATATAAACCGAAATTTAACATCGTCGCGCAATGCGAGATAAGGTGGTCTGTAGTCCAGTACCAATACAACCCGCTTATTGTAGAATTCCTCAACTACCTTATGTTCTATATTCACGTGTCCGTAAACGTCAACCATCGCTAAAGTAGGTATGCCTTTTACCACAGACACTAACCGACAGTTTGTATCATCAGCGGGGAACTTTGCCATTTTATGAATAGTTAAATATTTTAACTTTTTAAATGTAGACGTTCGGGAATAGTTTAATAAGGAATCCAGGGTGGCTTCCCCCAATGTTAAATTCTCAACGTGGTCCCGCGCCACGGAAAATATATGTAAATGAATCGCGGGGAACCACTGGCTGTTAACTATACTGAAACTTTTCCACAAAGACGAACAGAAGACTAACCTTTTCCATTTGCGGCAGACTTTAGCGCAAATGAATAATAGTTCTTCTTTGGGCAAACTGGAAAATATAATCTCAATAACTGAATCCGACAGCTCTTCCATCTGTGTAAATAACACTGGCGGTCTCTTGGTCAATTTAAAATTAAACTTTAATTTACACAAAATAGTTCAAGAACATTTTTCATTTTAACAATAAATTATTTCAGATAATGATGTCAGCAATTTGATATACTCTAGCCCCACCCAAACTTGGCACATTGTATGTTTTTATGTCCATATATAAATTGTGACGACACAAGATACTTTAAAAGGAATCCATATTTGGCTAAAACCTTATAAACAAACACATCAGGGAGTATGAATGATTACAGTTTTGTTTTGTCCCAAGTTGTCAGACTAGATGTTCACCAACTTTCCACAAGATGTGAGTGGAATTTATAGCGAAGCACCATATTATGTTATATAGTCTGACTATTGTGTCCGTTAACACTAAAGTATGCGCTCCCATAGAGATTATATCCCCAGCAAAACGTCAAATTAAATTAAAGGCACATTAATTTGGTTGAAACAGGCTTTGGCGAGGTATTGATTGGTGATTATTGATACCCGTTGACCAATTTCAGCTGGGTGGCCTTTGCCTACCTCCAACGTATATTACCGCACCATTAGAAATATAAGTACCTTGGAATTTTAAATTCGATCAATAATTTATTTTAATCCTATAATATCTCCCTTCCAAAGGCGAAACTGAAGTAATTTCCCCGTGCTGGGTTAGTCGTCAGCACAAGTATAATAGGATAGCTGCAGCACAACGCACTTCAACTTCAAAGATAATATATTTTATAGAAAATTATATTATATAATCTGACGAATAATAATTTATATTTACGTATGAATCATGCATCACTTGGCATGTATTCAGAGTTGCCACGCAACCTGTTGCATGTCACCCCACAATATTATTATCGTACTTAAAAGTTGGTAGTGTACAGGTGCCATTTTATAAATCGTAAACGGTTATCTATTATTTAAATACAGTAAATTGTTTTTATTTTATTTTATGGCGATTATACAACAACAACATAATTAACAACATCATTATATTATAGTAATTGATTGATTGATGATATGTAATAATGAGGGATTTAATTAATACTTTATTAAGAAAGCGTTTCCCAATGCTAAAGATCTGCTTTGATTAATTTTACTACATTATGGTTACTTGACAACGTTCTGTCGGTATTTAACGGAGTGCTGTCAAGTTGAACTTGATTACACTGTATTACGGGAGCTCATGTGAAGTAGACCTTTGTGGCTGGGAAGAATACCAGGTTTTCACTAAAAAACAGGTTACACATGGATGAATGTAACAAAAACAATAAACAATTTAGTATCTGTACAGGTTATACAGTATGATAAAAACAAGCGCTGTAAAACACTTAATTTTCGACCGCAAAATGAAAACCTGATATTCTTCACAGCGCGCAATACTGTTATTACATTAGTTGTTTAAATTAATTTTCGAGTAGAGATAAGTAATTTTCCATTTCATAGTTTAGTAATAGTGGAATAAGCAATGTATACAATATAGTCTATTATTACCGAAGTCAAACGTAGCGAAGATCAGTCTGCTTCGTATCTTACACTTGAACGTAACCTGATATGCTACGAAATAAGTTGCCTACAAGATATGGAATAACAAAGGTAATTAATATACGACAGAAAGAAAACGATATTATACGCAGTGCACGGAAATATAAGTTATAAGTTAGCAAGACCAAAGATCGTAAACATAGATGTGTGTCGTTTCGGACTGCAGGATATAGGGCTATTGTTAACATATTGTTAATGAGCATGTTACAGGAGCAGATTGCAGGAACCCAAATATAAACTTTGGAATTTAAACTGCGTCAATGTTAAAACTACCTGCTTAAAAAGTACGCATATGGGAATAGTCCTACTGTACAATTGCGCCAATGAAAGATAAGTTATTTTCGGTAAAATAAATTTATCATTCGAGGTTAAGACCCCTGGATCCCTTCATATAATATATGTCAATGTCAATGACCTACAGTACAAGATTAGATCAATAAACCCGCAGTATGTAGGTGGTAATAATTTTGAGAGTTTTAGTAACTAACATTATTACCTGTACATGTTTAAACATCAGCAGTATTCCGATAACAGTAAAAGTTATCGGTAAACGAGTGAAATTCGAAACACCGGAGGCAACCCAAAAGCTCCTCTCTCTTGGCTGTTACCCTTAATGCAGGAAGGGCGCCGCACTAACTCCCAAGGTTGAACCCTCTAAAGTTGAAAACCTCACTTTCTTTACTCCACCAATAAAACGCAGATTCCAGTTATACTCTATGGGTTAGCGTAAGCACTATTGCCTAAAGTGTCTTGCTTAGGGATTCAAAAGTGCGAAATTTATTCAGCCGTTAGTCAGGATGTGAATCTGAGTCACCAAACACTATCTATGTGAGAGTAGTTCAGGACTCTGAGAGTTCACTTGGAAGCTAAAAGTATTCAATTATACACATATGAAATGCTTATCGAATGTTTAGACCACGAAGGAAATCACGGTCTTACACATCCCATCTATTATCTTTACATTGATAGCCATAACTAATTTATTTTCCACTCAGGTATTGCAACATTTAATATGCGTCACTGGTGATCTCCTACTACTACCTACCATAACGCAACTAAAAGATTCATTAATGATGACAAATAACGTTGACGTTGATCAAACACTTCCCCGACAATCTTCCAGACTTACGTCGAAATCTCCAACATTTATTACGCCATTACATCGAGCTAACATACATCGAGCCCCGCGCAAGCTTGGAGTTAGAAGGCAGTCGCTAAAAGGTTTCGGTATAGAACAATCGTTCTCAAAACTCAAAATTCGTGAATCTCCACATCTGGATCAGGTTAGATGTTTTGGTCTAATATTTGTAGATTGTAGCACTTCATTACCATTTAGTTTCCTGTCTGAATCATTAATATAACTTTTATAATTAATAAACTTTTAATAGTTTGTGGATCAAGGTATCTTTTTTGCGCAATATCTTTTTAAAACAAATAATAATAATAGTAGAATTTAGAGCGATAAAATGCATCGGCCAATAATTGTGTTTCATAGGACTTTGTAAATGGGAATCAACAAACATCTACCAATTATCAAATGATCCCATCGCCAGCGAAAGATCAATATGAGGAGGAGAATAAGAATAAAACCGAGCTTCATCGTTCAACGAGAAGAAAGTCTGGGAGGTTTAAAAGACAAAAACATATTGTTACGAAAACGAGTGTTGTTGCAGATCAAGATATTAATAGGGAATTTCAGAGATCAACTGGAGATTCCAGATATGGTAAAATTCAGTACAGACTCCCACAATCTCACGGAGAAAGTACTAAACCGCAATCACGGCAATCTTCCTACCATTTTACACAATACGAGAATCCACTACTACCGTCGAAAACTGAATATATCTGCAGGGAAGTTTATCAGCCACATTCTCAATCGTATAAAAGATCACGAACTCAGAAACCTGGACCACCCATCGATCGTAACACTTATTATCAGTTACATTACGATGGATCTTGCAAGTTTGTTTTGGATAACAACTTTAAATACAGTCAATTTGCCATGGTAAGCCATGATCAACGTTTATTGAACCCGACAAAACAACCACTTCAATTTGGTGGCAAACATACCTGGGATCTCTCTCAACAGGTTCACAATCAACAACTTGGTGTGTTGGACGATGGTGGACGCATCTTTTTCTCCAGTTCCAATTCCTCAATTCCAGGAAAATATGGCACAACAACAGCCACCAACGATCCGTCACTTGTTAATTTCAACGCCGATAGCAGCAATAATAATGCAGACTCAAGTGCAATAAGCAATGGTGTATCTAGACAAAGTAATTGTATAATGCTTGGGAGTAAAAGTTCAAGCAATAGTACAATAAGCTCAGTAAGTAATGTACCAGAAGCAGATAACATCCAGGATAACTTCCCTATTAAAGTCCCGAACAATAAACTAGAAGATACGTGGTTCAATCTGCCTCACGCTTCTCTACCGAATCTTGAGGCGCCACCAAATTCGGCTAGGTCTTCGGAAGGAAGTTTAGGCGATTATACAACGCGACACGCGCACATCGATCAAATTACCGAACAAGATGATCAATCGAAACACTATTGTACCTCACTGAAGGTCCCTCTAGTAAACAACAGAAAACGACAAACTAGAAATCGGGTAGAAGTTGCCATGGCTACCGGACGAGATGGTGTTTCCGGGAAGAAATTTTCGTTAGCTAAACGGCCAGATAATAGTACCACCGGTCGGTTACGATTACCCGGAGAAACCGGAGATTTTGCTGTTCAGAGGAACGGAAAGGGAATCACTAGAAACACCGGAGATGCGGTTACTTTACATAACAATGTAAGAGGGGTGGTGTCTGCAGGAAGAAGAGAACAGCAGCAACCTCATTTGAGGAGCTCTGTAAATGTGTCATCGTTTGTTTATCGAAGGTTTAATAAGAGCATGCAGGTAGGCCAATACAATCTAACCAAACAATTTATTTAATTAAGGTTATTTTCTACCGGTACCGGTACCTATTAAAATACAATCAATGTATTTGTCATTATCTCCATTAGGCATTAAAAATGAAAGTTTTACTCTGTTTTACATATTATTGTTTAATATTACGAAATTAAATACAAATCATAAATTAATAATCTAATCATAAATTAGTAAACTACCAGTGGACTTATTTATCTCTTTACCTTTCAGGAAACTCCGATGCGAAAGCAGACAAACAAGATTTACGGAAATAGTAGTGGGAGGCAATCTACTGTGTCCTCTACCGTCACTGATGATACCGGTACACAACATGGACTAGCTAGTGACGAGGGATGGGCGAATACTTACAAGCACAAACGGAAGAGAGAAATAAGTCGGCACAGGAGGGAATTGAGTGCAAGAATTCGTAAGCAAGAGTTGGAATACAAAAGGAAAATGAAAAAAATAAACAAGACAGGCCCGACCGAGGGAATATTTCAGTAAGTTGGAAGGAAAAACAATATGCCATAGTGAAATGGGTTTACTATTAGATGCATATATATACACCATAACCCTTAATACAACAATCATTTTTAGGGGGTCGGAGCCCCTCCCCCCCCCCCCCCCCCCCCCCTAATTTTTTTCAAATTTCAATAAAATGCTATGAAATTTGGTACTGTATGATGATAGATCGACACCTTTTCTTTACTGGTGGCCTGGCCGGATTTTTCAATTTCTCAGTTATTTCCATACAACAATCCCTTAAAAAATGTCTATTTAGCAATGTTTAACCACCTCCGTAGACTTTATTTTACGTCTTTGAAATGTAATCTAGATATCATTCGAAGCGCCTTCGTCTGTAGATTCCGAATCTGAAAACCGTCTTAAATTTATGGGAGACTAGTCGTCTTTATTCTAGAATATTAATTATTATTTAGCTGAGCGTTTAAAACTCTCCATCTTGTTTTTTCATTACCCATAATTAATATTCTAGAATTGAGTAAAAAAAACATTAGAATTATAGCGATTTACGTCACAAATATTTACACCTTAGTATTTTGATAATATCTCCAGAAGTTCTTGGTGAAATTTACAACGGGTTTCATATTCGCTGCAGATGTAGGCGGTTCTAATGATATCTAGATCTCTTTCCAAAGACGAAAAATAAAGCTGACGGAGATGGCTAAGTATTGCAAAATATACGATTTTTAACGGCTTGTTGTATCGAAATAGCTCATAAATTAAAAAATATGGCCAGGCCACCAGTAAGAAAAGGTGTCGATCTATCATCATACCAAGTTTCGTAGCATTTTATTGAAATTTGAAAAAAATTAGAGGGGGGGGGGGGGGGGGGGGGCTCCGACCCCCTATAAATGGTTGTTGTATTAAGGGTTATGGTGTATATATAGACCTATATACTGTATTATATCAAAATTATATATGACATTGTGATTCAATCATTATAATAACTACATGAAGGATGGGTCTAAATATTGGGATTAAATATGATTGGGTAAAAAACGATACCAATAAATTTTGGAATCCCACTTTTCACGCCAGGTATATTGGCTGTTAGATCGGCACACAGGTTTTACATCATAAACGTTGTGGTGCCTTCGCGCAGCACGTGAGCCTATATAATTATATGTAATACCCATTAGATATAAGAAAACCATCATTCCCAAAATAACAATGATTGATGAGTTAAACTGGTAGTAAAAACAGAGGTTAATTTCAGTTTGCCCCTGCACGCATTTAATTACAATTAACAAATTTGTTGACTAGTTCGCCTTCTAGTATGCCAAGTTTCAGTTAAAACTGATTTTTAAATCCAATTTCGTCATTTAGCCCTCTAGCGGCAGACGCAGACTGGAGAACTGCGGAATGATCAACTTCCTCACAGAAACGCAGCATGTTGCGTAATACATATATATGCAAAGATTCAGATTAAACGGACTAAAACAACAGAGAAAAGAGAAGGTTTACACTTTCAGACATTTCGTCCTCTAATGGTAGACTGGAGAACTACAGACCGAGACCGATCACCTTCTCTTAGACCACCTCTCTCAATGATTGCAGGGTGTATGATGTGTGTAAGTTTCAATCAACTCAGTGGGTTTCTAGGCGGCTGATTCATCCATTCCATTCATTGCAATGAAATACAACCAAAAAAATGGCATAGCAGTATCAGCTGATCATAAATAGTGCATCATGCCCTTTTGTTTAAAGTATGTAACACTCTAATAAATGTTATTTTAGGCATTTTGGAATGAAAAAGGTTATAAGAAAAATGCGAATCCAGGCGGCTGTGGTAATACAGAGCTGGGTTCGGAGTTTTCTAGCGAGACGTTGGCTGAAACGACTGAAAATGAAAAGCAGGATGCACGAAGGAGCAGGGAACTTAACCAAACTCTTTATATTTTATAAGAAATACATGGAGAGCATTCAAAGATACTATAATCAGGAATTCAAAGGAATATCTGTCGATCTTTGGGAACTCGATATATTCCTCGACAGGAAAGCAGGTCAGTTTAAAATCTGTGTCGAGTTGGTGTTCTGCTAAATTCCTTGCATAGGAGATCCGTTATCATTACGGTACAATGTTGCTCATTAACCTAAAAAACATTAAACGCTAAAAACATACAAAACTAAAAAAATTTAATATCCAGTTATCTTATAGTAATGGCACTCTCTTATTCTCCACAGTGTATGAGACAGCTTATTGGACTTGTCATGGAGAACACGTGATTGGCATTCGAGACTTCATTAGACTGCTAGAGGCGTGCGACCATTACCCCCCATTGAAAGACATTAAAGATGCTATTAAATGGGTTACAAAAGGTGAGCATACTTAGAACGCAAATACTTTTGTAATTATAATATTAAATATTATAAATTTGTAGAAACTTGTAAAACAGGTACAGATGGGGTAGTTCTCAAACACCCACATCATAAGCTGAGCTTCACCCATAACTGTGAAAATGCCTAACTTTATTTGAATTATTTAGTACCCAAATAATAGGGAACTAAGTCAGGCAAGCAAGGCAAGCCAAGGCTGCAAAATAGTTAACAAAGTTACAATTAGAATAGCATCACAATTATGTAAGAAAAACATTGAATGTCGTCGAACAATTAAGTTCAGAAGACGCCACGGGTGCTTGCTGTTGATGGATGGATAGACGGCTAGGAAATAAGATATTGGCAGCTCTACACCTTTCTACTGACATCAAAGTGGCAGGCGCTGCGGCGCGCAAGGACAATAACGGGCCCCTATAAACCTAAACTACACAAAGACGTAGGGCCCGAAAACGGTTGAGTAGACAAAGCACACGTGAGTTGAAAGGGAGAACTTTGGGCCTCCATAGTATAAGGTAACACAATAACTACAGGGATCCCTTAACCGCCGGCTACTATTGCGGAATGCGGACCTAATGCATACTAATCTAGAGAATTATTATGCATTCATTACTATCAGCCCAAAAGAAGACCGTTGGGTTTATTATAATTACATGACATTGTTTACCCGTACACATAGGCTACTACTGTACGAGCGCTGTAGGATTAAATGAGTGACTCTGGCCATTGCGGACAAAGGGACTCGAGGGTTATAAATATACGGACTGTCAGGTGGCTTCTCGTATAAGCATGTTCTACTATGCTACATCTACATCATCAATTAGATTGTAAATATATGTGCAAGTATAATTAATTAGTCATTGTGAAGCCAAGTCATTGTAGACTATATATTAACCCACTCAACAATAATTTATTATTATTTGATCCCGCTGAAAACGCAAGAATTTATCGCTAAATAACTATTTCCGCTGTCGGTGTATTTAATCATATTTAATTGTGAATTCGAAGATAAAGATAAATTTCTTCAATGAATCACCAACAACATCATCAGACGATCTACCCAATGACCGCGCCGATGATGTATACAGACCAACAGCTCCAACACATGCCACTCCAGGGGCAACAGACAGTCCACACCTTCAAAGCGCCGACAAAACCGGCGCCAAGATCGTCCAGACATCACCCGACCGAACGCAAGAAACGCAAAGTGGTGCTGACACCGCCGCAACGCAACGCCGCCAACAACCGCGAACGTAACCGCATGGAGGTTATCAACGTTGGCTTCGAGCGTCTACGCACGCATCTTCCCTTCCCCGCAGACGAGAAACTATCCAAACTCCAAGTCCTCAAACACGCGATCGGCTACATCCAGTACCTTAACGATCTGAACGCGTCGCAGGAACGCACAGATTTGGCCAACTGGTTCTGGAACGGGGTCTGCGCCGAGTCGGGAATGGACGAGAGTAAGTTCCTAATGCAACCATACGACTTCAACGTTGAACCTCAAACGTATATCTCCGCCCAAAGAAACACCACTAATAATTACCAGGTGTCGCAAAATTGCAGTCCAAGTGAGATTCTCAACTTTCCTACTACAATTTAATTTACTGACTATTTGATTAAATTCGTAAATCATCTTATTTATAATTCATATTTTTTTTACTCTTACATTTAGTGTAATGCAACACATATATATGTTAATTTAATTACCAACTGGAGTGCCTTATTGTAATTGCGGTGAGCAATTCTGATTGCCTATTGTCATTCTTGAGTGCCTTAAATTATTATTGTGGCCAACATCAAATTACGATTACTAATTAATGCGAAGTAGGACTATTCAGTTATTTGATTAGTGGATAAATAGATATATCATTAATCATTATTTTACTAACACATTATAATTTTATTGGTTATTTATTTTCCTCACACAATGTGATATTTAACTTTATTTCATTTTCAAGATGTTGTTTTTAAAATAATTATATAATTGATACAAAGATTTTATATTTAACTCACCATTTTGAATTAACTTTAATACATTGTGAAGTTAATTAATACCTCTTATGTGGTGGATGTACAGTGATAACGTTGTGCTTAAGTGTAATTTGTAACGTAGTAACAAGTGTAGTATATATTAATTTATCATGTAAGTAAGTAAGGATCTATTACGTTACATTACTGATTATGGGAAAATAAATGTGTCGGCAGATGTGGTTTAAAAATTAATTTATATAATTACGTATAATATTTGTATTTAAGTTTATATTGTGGTCAATATCTTATCATTATTATATATTATTAATTATTAAAATCATCTAAAAAATGAAACAATACAATTTTTCTGAGTTTAAGTTTAACAGTAACAGTTCATTATGACAAAAATATGACACATGCACAGTCTGTGTCATATGTTTTGTTTAAGTTGATCGCCCCATAAACATTCTAAAATGACTGGGCCGTAAAACCATAAAAACAGATTAGTTAAAGGTGCAGATTGAAGAAGCGGGTAATGGGAACCAAAACAATAAACGAAAGTTAACATGTGTTACAAGATTATGCAGGTTAGTAAATGGCAATGAAAGAATCATGAAGGATAACACTTTTAATGACATTGCCCTGGGGGATAGCATAACAGGGGACTTTACCATGGATCTACTTTGACTCACCTGACAATGAACCATATGATAGGATGCAGCCATTGTCGCTTCACTATTTAAATGTTTTTATTTAGTTTTGTAAGCCAACTGGGCTCCTCTTATACCACCGTATACAACCTCACTAACTCCGTGGACGCTCGTATTAATAAGGTGCCTTCTGATAAGAAAAGAAACTAACGTGTTTATAGACTAGTAGGGGCCTACTGTATGTATGTATGTATTTATATACCAAAGGAAGAAATAAATAAACACACATTACCGATTACACAAAATATATAACTGTTTATAAACTAACCTTACTGACAGAGAACTGTTTATAAACTAACCTTGGCAGAGAACTGTTTATAAACTAACCTTACTGACAGATAACTGTATATAAACTAACCTTACTGACAGATAACTGTTTATAAACTAACCTTACTGACAGAGAACTGTTTATAAACTAACCTTGGCAGAGAACTGTTTATAAACTAACCTTACTGACAGATAACTGTTTATAAACTAACCTTGGCAGAGAACTGTTTATAAACTAACCTTACTGACAGAGAACTGTTTATAAACTAACCTTGGCAGAGAACTGTTTATAAACTAACCTTACTGACAGATAACTGTTTATAAACTAACCTTACTGACAGAGAACTGTTTATAAACTAACCTTACTGACAGAGAACTGTTTATAAACTAACCTTACTGACAGAGAACTGTTTATAAACTAACCTTACTGACAGAGAACTGTTTATAAACTAACCTTGGCAGAGAACTGTTTATAAACTAACCTTACTGACAGATAACTGTTTATAAACTAACCTTACTGACAGAGAACTGTTTATAAACTAACCTTACTGACAGAGAACTGTTTATAAACTAACCTTACTGACAGAGAACTGTTTATAAACTAACCTTGGCAGAGAACTGTTTATAAACTAACCTTACTGACAGATAACTGTTTATAAACTAACCTTACTGACAGAGAACTGTTTATAAACTAACCTTACTGACAGAGAACTGTTTATAAACTAACCTTACTGACAGAGAACTGTTTATAAACTAACCTTGGCAGAGAACTGTTTATAAACTAACCTTACTGACAGATAACTGTTTATAAACTAACCTTACTGACAGAGAACTGTTTATAAACTAACCTTGGCAGAGAACTGTTTATAAACTAACCTTACTGACAGATAACTGTTTATAAACTAACCTTACTGACAGAGAACTGTTTATAAACTAACCTTACTGACAGAGAACTGTTTATAAACTAACCTTGGCAGAGAACTGTTTATAAACTAACCTTACTGACAGATAACTGTTTATAAACTAACCTTACTGACAGAGAACTGTTTATAAACTAACCTTACTGACAGATAACTGTTTATAAACTAACCTTACTGACAGAGAACTGTTTATAAACTAACCTTACTGAAAGAGAACTGTTTATAAACTAACCTTACTGAAAGAGAACTGTTTATAAATTAACCTTACTGACAGAGAACTGTTTATAAACTAACCTTACTGACAGAGAACTGTTTATATACTAACCTTGGCAGAGAACTGTTTATAAACTAACCTTACTGGCAGATAACTGTTTATAAGCTAACCTTACTGGCAGAGAACTGTTTATAAACTAACCTTACTGGCAGAGAACTGTTTATAAACTAACCTTACTGGCAGATAACTATTTATAAACTAACCTTACTGGCAGAGAACTGTTTATAAACTAACCTTGGCAGAGAACTGTTTATAAACTAACCTTACTGGCAGAGAACTGTTTATAAAGTAACCTTACTGAAAGAGAACTGTTTATAAACTAACCTTACTGACAGATAACTGTTTATAAACTAGCCTTACAGACAGAGAACTGTTTATAAACTAACCTTACTGACAGAAAACTGTTTATAAACTAACCTTACTGGCAGAGAACTGTTTATAAGCTAACCTTACTGGCAGATAACTGTTTATAAACTAACCTTACTGACAGAGAACTGTTTATAAACTAACCTTACTGACAGAGAACTGTTTATAAACTAACCTTACTGGCAGAGAACTGTTTATAAACTAAGCTTACAGACAGAGAACTGTTTATAAACTAACCTTACTGGCAGAGAACTGTTTATAAACTAACCTTACTGGCAGAGAACTGTTTATAAATTAACCTTACTGAAAGATAACTGTTTATAAACTAACCTTACTGACAGAGACCTGTTTATAAACTAACCTTACTGACAGAGAACTGTTTATAAACTAACCTTACTGACAGAGAACTGTTTATAAACTAACCTTACTGACAGAGAACTGTTTATAAACTAACCTTACTGACAGAGAACTGTTTATAAACTAACCTTGGCAGAGAACTGTTTATAAACTAACCTTACTGACAGATAACTGTTTATAAACTAACCTTACTGACAGAGAACTGTTTATAAACTAACCTTGGCAGAGAACTGTTTATAAACTAACCTTACTGACAGATAAAACTATTTAGTCCAGGGAATATAACGCTCTAAGTAGGTAAATTATAATAACAAATGAATAATATAAATAGAAATTGTTCCATTGTTCGAAATAATCAATGAAATCAGATATGTAAATAAATTAATTGCCAAAATAATCATCAAATTGTCATGGTAGTAAAAACAATACAGAGAAAAACAAACTTGCAAAAAACACGATCCAAAGATGCAGGGCGGGTGTAGGGCGGGGGCCGGGAGTTAGACAGCAAACTGACAAAAAGTTCAAAAACTAATGATTAAATTATCATCATTTTGTGTTAGGGATAGTTTTACGATGTCGACGCAGCTTAGATACAAAGGTTGGTGCGTTCTTAATTTTTAGAAGAGTATGTGCAGGTGCGCTGAGAACCGTCTCCCCAGTAAACTCTTTACGAATATTTTCGTAGAGTGGGCACGCGCAGAGAAAAGTTGCTCATCCTCAATCTCACCGCAGGAACACAAACGGAGCTCACGAGGTATGCGGAGATATCTTCCCTTTTCAACTGCGAGGTCATGAGCGCTGAGCCTTAGTCCTGCATAGTTTATGAGATCGACCGACTGGTGCATGCAATTGTATGCGTCAGATCTTGTTAGGGTGGGGTTTAGCTGGAGATACGTTATATATTTAGACCGGCCTTGCGCCACTTTATCCTTGATAGAATTACGAAGATAATTCATTGACGATTCAATAACGTCCTTTTAGGTCAAGGAGGTTAACTCGTTATATAGTTGCAGAAAGGAGACTTTAGTTGCATAACGTGATGTAGTGGTTGTAGTAGTAAGTAAACCTTTACCGTTGAATACACCATAAACCGTTATATGGATGAGGTCACCGTTAATGATGCTGCTCTTATATGTCCAATGAGATGCCATGTCCAAACGTAGAATGATCAACACGCACTGCACTGGGAACTGGGCAACCTATGAATAATGATTGATTATTTATTATAATAATTAATTATTAATTGTGTTGGTCCTTATGTTAAGGCATTCCAAGTCTATACAGTAGGCACTACTTTTGTACTATTGAGTGGGTTTATCGTACAGTTTAGTTAGTACGTGTCAAATCGGGGTCAAAAGTAATGGTATGCGAGTTGTGGACTAATTGTGGATAAAAACTTGTGGATAAAGATTAAAAGCAGGTCATATAAGTGTAATAAGACGATAAGTTAGTTCCTATAATAAATGTAGTATACACTTATTGAACTAGTGATCGGAAGCACGTTGAAATATAAACTCGTAAATTAATTCGATAATAGAAATATTTAATTAAAAGAAACGCTTTATTCTTTGTAAAAATATGCGACAGTGGGGGAAACTGGACGCAAAACCCGCCTTGGTGAATTAATATCCCGCCTCAATGTTAAATTCTCAATTCAGGGAAAGGAGCAGGTTACAGCGGCACGTTATTTTAACAAAAACACTAAACTAAACACAATAGAACAGGTTACAGTTTTATTTTTGAGAGTAATCAGCTGTTATTTGCGTCGAATTTACCCTGGAGAGGGATGAATTTTTATTACGTCCAGTCTGAAAAATATTGTGTTAAATTCGTGTTTAGATTCTTGTGATGTAGTTGATTTCAGTGAATCTATGGGAGTTTAGCGAGTGTGCAGATATGGTCCTACTTAGTACCGGTGCAGATAATCCCCGTACTGTATACTTACTGGTGTACTGGCGATAGGGGTACAGTTAACTATACTATCACCATACACCACACCCACACACACATTGATGAATACTATTTTATAACAGAGGAGGTTGTTGATATCAAAGAGACGCGATTGACCAAGAAGCAAGCTGTCCGCGCGATATTCCACATGTACGTTCCCCCCGGAAGCGGAGTTAAACAGAACCAAGCTATACGATCGACGTGGTTTAATCCTGTGGTTGACGGGAAAGAGGGAAGGAAACTAATGAGTTAGTACCGCTAGTGTGGGTAACCTACTGAATGGGCCATTTACAACCCTTCCCCAGGCTCGCTCCGGCGTGAAATACGCCGTGAAATAAAGTAAATTTATTTCTGGGCTACGTTGTACTACATTCAACGCAGTGTAGTGATGTGAAATATAATACAAGAATAATTGTATCAGCTTATTCTATGTTTTATTTGTCATAAATTTTAACGAATTACATTTCAACTATTTCTACAGTTTTTATCGTAATCCAAGAATCTCTTAGAATTTCACTCTATTAATAGTTCTTAGAGTTATAGTGTTACAGTTGCTCTTTATATACTGTAGTTGTAATAGAGATGTGCATGCAGTCACTACTCGCATAAACGCTACTCACTAAACCATACTATGCTGGGATCATACCTCGTGGTGTACGAACCATATTATGCTGGGATCATACCTCGTGGTGTACGAACCATATTATGCTGGGATCATACCTCGTGGTGTACGAACCATATTATGCTGGGATCATACCTCGTGGTGTACGAACCATATTATGCTGGGATCATACCTCGTGGTGTACGAACCATATTATGCTGGGATCATACCTCGTGGTGTACGAACCATATTATGCTGGGATCATACCTCGTGGTGTACGAACCATATTATGCTGGGATCATACCTCGTGGTGTACGAACCATATTATGCTGGGATCATACCTCGTGGTGTACGTAATTTTGTTACATTATGTCAACTTATCGGCGTTCTGAATGCCTAATTCTTAGTAAGAATTAGGCATTTCTTAGTTTTTATTGTAATTTTTAGGAATAAATATTAATGAAATTCATATCCTATTAATCGCAGTTACTGTAACAACTGTGTATATAGCGGTAAATATTCTTACACTTAGCTTAAAATGCCTATCACCAGGTGATTGATTACTCAAGACGTATTCTAGAAGTTTATAGTTACTAAGTTAGTGACTAAGCTGCAAAGAGATACTTTACTGCGTTACGGGAATATCAATGCAACTTTAATGAATGATATTGTAATAAGTTGTTCAGAAATGGAAAAAATGAGAAAGCGCATCACCGGGGGTTGAACCAGCGCATACGTACTATCAGACCTCATCAGTATAGCGCTAACAAGTTCAGCCACATGCCGCAGACACTCACACTCCCACCTAATCCACTTCTATTGAACAGGCAGTCTTAAGTGCATATATTCTATCTCTAACAGCGGACCTACCGGCCTCAAGTATGTTAGAGCGGAACAGGAGGGAAGTACAAATAAATAAATATTCATCTCGAGTATTGCTGCCAGGTGATATTAATAAATGAATTGTAGTTGAGCTGTTAATGCTACTTTAATGATGATATGGTAATAAGTTGTTCAGAAACTTTCTCATTTTTTCCATTTCTGAACAACTTATTACAATATTTTTAAGCAGTGAATGTGCACAGCACCAGCATTTTATTTATTAGAGATTTTTTGAACATATCAGCTGGGGCGTAAACCTGAAATTAAATGAATGAAAATATTTATCTGGACTAAAAGCAAGGACCACAATGTAGGTGCATTGTACAGTACAGTGTAGTCACTGAAATGGAATAAATTAATGTAATAAAATATTAATTGTCTAAATTTATTTTATTAGGAAAAGGATTAAAGAATGATATAGAATTACAACGATGTTTGGATTTAGTGGTGAGTAGTAATAAAGAAAGAGAAGATATCGCCACCGAGATAAACTTAAATGAAGAACATAACGTAACATAGTCGGGAAATAAAGATCGGATGAGGTAATAAAGTATATCCGAGGATATAAAGGTTAAGAAAAGGGATAGTTGAAACAGCGATATGTTGGTCTGTTCATAGAAATAGTTCAGATATCATATGGCGAACTCACACACACAAACCCCCTCCCCAAACATACATATTTGCATTATTAATTTGGTGTTGTATATTATAAAATGACTTGGTATATAAAGTGGTATATTGCTATTAATATATATATATTTATAAAAAGATAAGCCCTAAATTAATTATTTCATTTGACAATTAAATTACCATCAAAATAAAGCTAAACTTAAATAATATCCGATAATGTAATTATACTAACACAATAATGCTAGCTGCAGTGCAGTGCTATCATGGCTAAGGCTATATGGGTGATAGAAGGATAGAAGATAAGGTTTATGGAGTGGCTTAAACGACAAATTGAGTAAAGCTGACAAAAATACCATGCTACAAAAAATATTTGTAGTAGAAATTTGCCCACATATTAACCAATGGTAAAAATTATACAATTCCACTATATACATGGAATTTTAATAATTTCCACTAAATGTTAGCGAAGATTTTTACATAATTGGGCTCGCTGTATTGATTTTAGGAGTAATTTATTTGTTTGTTTTAGTTCAAACCTACAATACTTTGCGATATAACGAGTTAATTTATTGAGGTCGAGAAATGTGATGGGCTGAGTTAAATTAGATCGTTTAGTCGGAAATTTGTGTTAATAAGACAAAATGATAATAAAACTGATTAAAAAATTATTAGAGATATTTATATTGCTCGGAAACTAAAATGGTAACTATGGTATATTTCAGTCAATCGATAGTCAACGATCTAAGCACAAAATTTGGGGTAACGTGTTTGTAATATACCTCAGGTACCACAAAAAAATTTGGCACTTTTTGTAGCAATGTCACCATTTTATGTCGCTAAGCCACTCCACCATAATACAAAATTAGCACAAATCGTTCATGTCTGAAACCGTTTTCAAACGCAATACTATCTTTACTTTATAAAGGCAAAGATAATTCAATTTTAAAATATTCTAGGTCATCTGGGAGGGATCACTGGGTCCAAATTAAGGATATAAATTAAATTAAAGTCTCGCCAAAATTAATGACAATTTGAAAAAAAAACAGACAACAAAAAGTAAATCAAACCAAAAAATATTTGGATCCAAATAAATTAAATCTTCCCAAAAAATTGATTAACACGGATACAACTAAATCCTCACCAAAAATATTTGGAGATGCTGTAACGTATTTAGGTTGTTGTTCGAGTAGACATATTTATTAATCATAAAACTGTAACATTTAAGTTGATGCGAAATCATTTAATTAGGAGTGGCAATTATGAATTTACCCAATACAAGTACTGTTAACTATTATAATCTAGCTGTCTACTATAATACAGTAAATAGTGCTGTGCTGAGGGGTATAACTTGTTTTGTGCCAGGTTGAACTACAGTGTAGCTGCTATTATTTTATACTATAAACTTGTTTTGTGCCAGGTTGAACTACAGTGTAGCTGCTATTATTTTATACTATAAACTTGTTTTGTGCCAGGTTGAACTATACAGTGTAGCTGCTATTACTAATACTTGGAAGATGTCACGGAAAATGCAACTCGAAAGTTAGAGAGTAAAATCTATTAGGAATGTCTTGATATACGACTCATTAAAGAAAAAATGTGCACTTATTTTATTCCTACAATGTGGTGGTAATGTGAACTGGAAAGGTTCAAAAAACAAATTATACAACCGTCGTCTTCTTATAATACTAGAACAAGGTGCGTCATTACAAATAATGCGATGGACAAAAAAGACGGTATTTCCTTTAGATGAATATGTTCATTTTTAGAGATTTTCTCACTGCAAGAGAAAATATTGAAATTTTTACAATATTAAAAACTAAAATTACAATAAAGTTTGTAACGGAAGAAAATCAACAAAATTTAATTATATATTACGTATTTGCCTTCTTTATTACGTATTTACCTTCTGTTTTAATTGTTTGTAAACCTTATTTGCTACTTATTATCTCTCCCTCCTGACTTAGTTAAATACCGGATATGACGTACATAGATATATATTATATACCGTTTATACCGTTACTTACAATATAACAAGTTAGAATAAACCAATAATTGCATTGCAACATTATGCTCAAATAAAGTAATATTACGGTGGGTTGGAAGTAGAACTATAAATACAATA
>JAUCBJ010001170.1:0-39301 GCA_032718475.1 Nemertoderma westbladi
CCCGAACAATCCTCGATGAAATGTAACCAATCTTTTTTTATCAATTTTCCGTGCCTCACAATTATTGACAGGTATCTATAATTGCCTTAATTAATCATTATTATTATATTGTAATCATACAAACTCCAACAAGCAACCTAATGCTATTGTTGTAAATTGCACAAAAGAAATATAAGAACAAAACCCATCACCGTCACTAGTTATAGACCTACAAGCACTTAATTACTAGCAAACTTTTACGAACCGGAACCGCATTAATAACATAAAATAAGCACCAAAATACTGCAAAGATAGGTAATAAAGTGTGGGGCGAGCCACGAAGTGAGCGAAGCCTTAGCATATGGGTGCCATTAACGAGTGGTCTGTCGTCGTCGTCGTATATTTTTGATCGCTAATAACTCAGTTATTTCTTGATGAAATTAAACAAAATTTGGTACGTATTTAGTCCGGCAAAAGTTTAGAAAGAATCGGAGGTTTGGTCAAAAACGAACGAACGCAAAGTGTTTGTGGATACGAGTATCCCTCTGCCATAAATCATCCAGCAGTTACTCTCACAGTTTCAAGACTTTGCATAGTTATTACGGTCGTTATTCTCCGTTTAGGAAAATTATTTTAAGACAAAACAGATCGAGCGCAACGAGGCTAATGAAGGAGAAGAGTACTGTAAATTTAAAATGTCATACTTAACTTAAATAGCCCTTAGAAGGTTTACAAATAACATTTAAAGTGTGTAAGGGCAAACTGAAATGGATCTCTATTTTTACAACTAGTTTATCACAAACTGATAGCATCGCATTCACTCATATATATTTTAGGAAAGACAGTTTTCTTATATCTGGTAGAGATTTGTATAATGTACTTTCTAAAATAGGCTCTCGTGCTGCGCGAGGGACCCACGAACGTGTAATATATGGGTATGCATATTGTATGGGATACTAATAGTTTTTATAACAGAGATTATCAGCATCCTATTATGGAGGACCTTATTGCCATTGCTTTATATACAAAAATGCCAAAATTTATGATTATTGCTTCCGATTTTGATGACAAAAGTGAATGGAATATATTAATACGTGGAGAGTGACACATAATCACAGGTAAGAATTTACTTCTTACTACTAGGCCTACTAATAGGATCGGCATGCTGCATTGCAGCTGCATTTTTAAGAATGCTGTGCCGGCTTGTCGACAAAATTGCGCAGCCACAACTCCCTATCACCCATGACATTTGCTAGATCATCCGCATCTTCAAGGCCAGTGTCCTTTAAGATGCGTCTCAAGAAAGTCATGGGCTGTCCACCATGCTTATTCACTCCATGAGGCTGCCAAAGTACAAGATTATGCACTGGTTGGTCCTCACGGCGAAAGCAAAGTCCTGCAAAGCGGAGGCGATTTTGTTCTAGTGTCAAGCTTGGGGGAACCAATGAGACACCTCCAATGTTATATAGTGTCTGGTTGGAGATGTGTGCATTGTACTTGACACAATGAACCCGGCGTAGCATTCTTGTGAATGTGCCATCCAGGGATTTGGTATCCTCAGCAGTTAGAGCCCAGCATGGACTCCCATGGAGGAGTACTGGAACTACTGTTGCTCTAAATAATCGGAACTTAAGTTTCCGATTAATTCTCGGTGACTTCCAAATTATGGAAAGCCTATTCAAGGCTGCCCATGCCTTTCCCTTAAGTAGTCGAAGGTCCTCACCTGACTTCCGGATCCATGATCCCAGGTAACAGAAGTCGTCCACATGCTCAAGCATACCATCCTTTGAGCTTATGCTCATCCGATCAGAGACTTGCTGAGGACTTTCAAAGTTAACTGTCAAAATTTTGGTCTTTCTGGAGTTAATAAAAAGACCAACACTGGAAGCAGCCTGTTCTAATGAGCTGAGGAGCCGTTGGTCTCGTTGTCGAACCATCGTATACTGATCTAATTGCTGCAATAATATAATCAGGAATCCCATATAATGAAAGTATGCTGAACATAAGTGAGCGAGAGACTGAATCAATGGCCTTGAAGAAGTCAACAAAGATATCAGCCAGATGCCTGTCTTTCTTTTTTGATAACTCTTCAATTATTCTTCTAAGTGCCAAAATGGGCTCCATGGTCCCACGACCTTTACGGAACCCATTCTGATTTCCACGGAGCAGTCTCTCAATGGGATCCCTGATGCGATTTAATAGAATCCTATTGTATAGCTTTGCAGCAATCGAGATCAATGAGATTCCCCGAAAAGAACCATAGAGTGTTAGGTTGCCCTTCTTGGGAACTGGCACCAACTTATTTGTTTTCATTTCTTGTGGGACTCTTGTTGTTCGGTACATGTCTACTATGATGGGATAGCTGAGCTTTAAACACTCAGGTATTTTAAAGACCTCAGGGGGAACACCATCTACTCCACTGGCACGATTGGTCTTAATGCTCTTTGCAGCAGCCTTCACTTCTGCAAAGGAGATATCGCCAATGGGAATATCTGGGAGTACAGACTCAGACACTTTTACTTCTATAAAGTTATCAGGCAATACCCTGTCATTATTGAGAACCTTTTCAAAGTGGGCCTTCCAACCATTGAGGTGCTCTGCTGGTGATTCTGCCTTAACCTTGGTGGTTGGTTGGCTTTTCCGCCCAGTAAGCAAGTTGGTCGATTGCCATGCCTGGGATGATTGCCTGCTGTCGTCAGCATCATTGATGGCATCAACCTGTTGGTTTATTAGGTTCTGTAGATTAACAGAGTACTGCCTGTTCAGGGACCTAGATGCAGCCTTAACTGCATTCTTGGCCGCTGTAGTCTGTTTGAGTCGGGACTCTTTTTGCGCCTTATAGAGGTCATTTTGGCACTTCTGAATTTTGTTGTCAGTCCAGGGGGCCCCCTGGACTGACAACAAAAATTTTCCTGTTTCGAGGGTATACTATACAGGAACTGTTTCTGCAGCTGCTAAATTAACTGCTTCTGTGAAGGCAGTATAGCCCTCACAGTGATCTGCCGCCTCAGAGGCAAGAACCTCATACCTGTTGATCAGCTGTAGTGTGAAGCTAGATCTCACACTTGGCTGTTGCAACAGAGAGGACCAGTCATGCCGCGGCAAGGCAGATTTCGTTGTTCTGCTAGCACGCAGACTAAGTCTTACCTTGGCCACAATAAGGCGGTGATCACTGGAGAAGGGTCGAAGTGTAAATGCATTACAGTCTTGTATAGAGCTCCTGTATTTCCTACGAAACAGAATATAGTCTATTTGGAACTTGTGACCACTGGGTCCACTATGAGCTTTCCAGTTCGCTTCTTGAAATGGGTTCCAGCCGAAAACAATCCATTTCCAGAGATAAAATCCTTACGATGGACGGAATTTCGGTTAACACTATTGCTATAGACCCAGGGCGATGTAGGTGATTGAGGCAGACTTGCATTAAAGTCTCCCAGGTATGTTAAGAATGCATGCTGATCCACTCCATCAGTAGCTGCTTGTAGATTGTGGTAGAAATTTTCCACCTCCTCTAATTCTTGCTTCGGCATAAGCAGACCAAACCAGGGTAAAATGGAATGCGTCCTCAACCTCGCCACTCTTAGACACTGGACATAACCTTTCATCAATTTCCTGCCGAGGCCTAGCCCATCTACCCATCTCAATTTGGAGGCTATGTGACTTTGAGCGCAAGCGTGCTATCGCGATCCTAAGCTGTGGGGCGTCTGCCACGCTGTTTAAGTACTTTTCAGTTCCAAAATTTGTCTTAACGTATAATCTTCATTTTCGTGAATTTTGAATAGAATGCCGCCATCCCTGGATAAATTGGTCCCATATAATACGCTTGGCATTATCTAGGAATTGTCGCTCATTTTCCACCCTTCGGCTTACCCAAGCCCAACTCATTCCCAGATTGGTCAAACAATCCCGAATGTGGGTCGCCCAATTGGATACATTGTTGGATATAGTGGCATCGTGATATAATATATTATACACCTGTTTCGTAATTATTAATCAACAAGGTGCGATATTTTTCAGTGTCATATTTGTGATCAGCATCCCAAAAACCCATATGGTCATATAATCAATTTAATTTCGTGGTGATTTTTTCATTATCAAATTTCCACTACTTGTTTTTATCGTGTCCCAGGAGGAAAATTCAAAGTTTCCAAAAAATGTTCTCGAATGTTATATTTGAGTTCTATAATAACGTTCAGTTTTCGAGTGGAGAACTGCTGCAGGCAGTTCGGGTCCTCCCCAGACACACACCTTATGGTGTAATACATATCTGCCTAGTGCCAACCCAAAACATTATTAATAACGAAATGGGATAAGGTTTTCACTTTCAGACATTTCACTCTCTGGCGGCAGACTAAGGAATTGCAGATTGGTCAGAGTTATACACAAACACGTAGTCTATGGTGTAGTAGACCTCTGACAAGTATCAGCCTAAAAGCATTATAAACATCGAAATGGGAATATAAACATTGAAATGGGATAAGGTTTTCACTTTCAGACATTTGGGCCCCTAGCGGTAGACTGGAGAAATGCAGACTGGTTCTAGCGCCTCCCCAAACTTGCAGTCTATGGTGTAGTAGAACTCTGCCAAGTATTAGCAAAAAAGCAGTATAAACAACGAAATGGGAGAAGGTTTTCACTTTCACACATTTTCACATCAAGACTGAAGTTACTGTATGTAGATAATAAATTGTTTAACGTGTACTTGTAATCTATTATGACGAAACGTCCAGTAGAAGACACTAAAATGACCAAAGAAAATGGCGACAGTGTTCAGTAAAGCTGAACGGACACAGACGGAAACAGTTCCTGTAAACAGTTCCTGTATACCCTCGAAACAGGAAAAGGGCCCCCTGGACTGACAACAAAATTCAGAAGTGCGCATTTATAAGGCGCAGAAAGAGTCCCGACTCAAACAGACTACAGCGACCAAGAATGCAGTTAAGGCTGCATCTAGGTCCCTGAACAGGCAGTACTCTGTTAATCTACAGGAGCTAATAACCCAACAGGTTGATGCCATCAATGATGCTGACGACAGCAGGCAATCATCCCAGGCATGGAAATCGATCAACTTGCTTACTGGTCGGAAAAGCCAACCAACCACCAAGGTTAAGGCTGAATCACCAGCTGATCGCCTCAATGGTTGGAAGGCCCACTTTGAAAACCTCCTCAATAATGACGGGTATTGCCTAATAGCTTTATAGAAGTAAAAGTGTGCTTCAAAGTAAAAGTGAAGGCTGCCTCAAAGAGCATTAAGACCAATCGTGACAGTTGAGTAGATGGTGTTCCCCCTGAGGTCTTTAAAATACCTGAGTGTTTAAAGTTCATCTATCCCATCATAGTAGACATGTACCGAACAACAAGAGTCCCACAAGAAATGAAAACAAATAAGTTGGTGCCAGTTCCCAAGAAGGGCATCCTAACACTCTATGGTTCTTTTCCCGGAATCTCATTGATCTCGATTGCTGCAAAGCTATACAATAGAAATCTATTAAATCGCATCAGGGATCCCATTGAGAGACTGCTCCGTGGAAATCAGAATGGGTTTGGTAAAGGTCGTGGGACCATGGAGCCCATTTTGGCACTTAGACGAATAATTGAAGAGTTATCAAAAAAGAAAGACAGGCATCTGGCTGATATCTTTGTTGACTTCTTCAAGGCCTTTGATTCAGTCTCTCGCTCACGTATGTTCAGCATACTTTCATTATATGGGATTCCTGATGAAATTATTGCAGGAATCAGATCAGTATACGATACGATGGTTCGACAACATTTGTGTCTACTGTTGATTTGAAGTGTTATGGGGCGTCCTCCAGGGATACACACTTGCACCATTCTTGTTCATAATTGTGGTTGACTATGTTCTACGCATGTCCTTAGATCATCATAATGATGATGGGGTGATGATAACTCCACATACTGGCTCCAGAAGTCGAAGAAATCCTGCCAAGTACCTAACTGATCTAGACTTTGCTGATGACTTAGGAGTACTCTCAGAATTACTAGAGGGAGCCCAACGGCTCCTCAGCTCATTTGAACATGCTGCTTCTAGTGTTGGTCTTTTTATTAACTCCAGAAAGACCAAAATTTTGACAGTTAACTTTAAAAGTCCTCAGCAAGTCTCTGATCGGATGAGCATAAGCTCAAAGGATGGTATGCTTGAGCATGTGGACGACTTCTGTTACCTGGGATCATGGCTCCGGAAGTCAGGTGAGGACCTTCGACTACGTAAGGGAAAGGCATGGGCAGCCTTGAATAGGCTTTCCAGGATTTGGAAGTCACCAAGAATTAATCGGAAACTTAAGGTCCGATTATTTAGAGCAGCAGTAGTTCCAGTACTCCTCTATGGGAGTCCATGTTGGGCTCTAACTGCCGAGGACACCAAATCTCTGGATGGCACATTCACAAGAATGCTACGCCGGGTTCATTGTGTCAAGTACAATGCACACATCTCCAACCAGACACTATATAACATTGGAGGTGTCTCATTGGTTCCCCCAAGCTTGACACTAGAACAAAATCGCCTCCGCTTTGCAGGACATTGATTTCGCCGTGAGGACCAGCCAGTGCATAATCTTGTACTTTGGCAGCCTCATGGAGTGAATAAGCATGGTGGACAGCCCATGACTTTCTTGAGACGCATCTTAAAGGACACTGGCCTTGAAGATGCGGATGATCTAGCAAATGTCATGGGTGTTAGGGAGTTGTGGCGGCGCAATTTTGTCGACAAGCCGGCACAGCATTCTTAAAAATGCAGCTGTAATGCAGCATGCCGATCCTAGTTGTAGTAGTAGAGACTAAGTTTGCTTCAGTCGAACAATGTCATGATAGATTAACGATATATCACATCCATGCAGGAGATAACAACAATAAACTTTAATTCGATTTAAATGTATAATTAATTCTGTGAACCGGTACCTGTTAATAAATTTCACTTATATTATATTCGATATAGTACAATGATTAAAATGTATAAATGAGTATCAATAAAATCCTTTCTTCACATACCGAACGCTGATAAGTTGACATAATATAACAAAATTACATACATCACTGTGTCCAAA
The DNA here is from genome assembly GCA_032718475.1 of Nemertoderma westbladi. NCBI lineage: Eukaryota > Metazoa > Xenacoelomorpha > Nemertodermatida > Nemertodermatidae > Nemertoderma > Nemertoderma westbladi. The sequence goes on from JAUCBJ010001170.1 coordinate 7,041, forward strand.
GGTCACTTTTCAGTGTTAAACACCCTCGTTTAGTTAAGTAAACCTCCCTCGCTGCGCTCGCTCGGTACATAAATAAACTCGAGTGCAAAGTATTACTTGCACACAATGATGTAAATAGTTATTAATTATATCACCAGGTTTCATTGGTGGTAATTTTTTAGAATTCTTGAACCCTGAAAGTGCGTCGGGTATAACTAGACCAAATAAATTTAATAACCCGAGCTACAGTAACCCTAGCACCCTAGGCCTTAGTGACGTTGAGTATGTCATTACGGATTTTATAGATGTAACTGTTCTAGAGTCGATTACCGCAAACCAATTTCAATTTGCATTTCCTAGTGTTGCAACAGTTCAAACTGGGACGGTATTGGATATAGAGTCTCCAAGAGTTCCCTCACAATTCCCTTAACGATGAGGGCATCAGGCTTGTTATTATCAACACCATCATTAATACAAATAAACTTCCTAGTACTGCGACGGAGTTCATCCATCTGTTTAATTGTTTTGGATACGCTGTTTGTTATGTACACATATTGCTCTTGGTAGGCTGACATGGCTTCGAACTGATATTTATTGCGTCTGCTGTATATAGAGGATTTACCTATCTTCAACAGGAGACTTTTACACGAAAGAAAGATTCGTTTAGTGACCCTTGGGCTGATTGAGTTGCTTTCCTTGGCTAGGTGCAGCAATTTCCTCGCGTTACTTCGAATACAGTCGGATATGACATTGTCCATTTGAGTTAGACTTGAGTTGGACAGCGGTAATGGGTAAAGTCTGCTTGCGAGAAGTCTTAGCTCTCTATTGGATAGCACCCCGGAGTGGTCTGTGTCAAGATTATCAAAAATTTGACGGGAACTAAGTTTAACTTTTGCTTCCATGAGATAGTTGAAGTAGGTGAAGGCAAATTGCATATCTTCATTGTGACGTAGTTTATGTGAAGCTGTTTTAAGGAATTCTTCATAGAATATTTCATGTAGATCCTCTGTGATTAGTTTATTGACAAATAGAGGCGTGTGGGCCGAAATTTACGCGGGTCTTGCGGCCAAATATTTTATTATACAATTCATTCACATACATCAAACTATTGAGGAAATTGCCGAATGGCATGTTGGGCATTTTTCCATGGACGGCGAACTCGGTCATGTAGATACGCGGTCCATTACTTGTGATGAAGTCGGATTGCCAGATTGGCGCACCAAGGATAAAGTCATCGTTGAGATAGAGGAAGTTGTCAGAGATACCTGGAATACGGTGAAGTTGAGACTCTATAGCGCGGGAATTGAAGGTGGGAAGATTCAACTTGTTCACAAATATCTCATTGTGAGTTACTATAGTAACCCTGTGATTGCTAAGGTTCAGCCAGCATGGTATTTGCCCATTGGTGACAATGTAAATGTGTTGAACCCATGGTGCATACAGGTCAACAGAACGTAGTGAGTATCGCAACTCTTCGTTGTCAAAGAAACGACTGGAACTCGTGCGAACCTCGATGTCTGGTTTGTGCTTCGTCTTTGCCTTTTCCGTGTTCATCTCCCATTCCAAATCCCTTCGGACTTTCTCCAACTCTACTAACATATCAGGATCTGATCCATTCACCCAGGTGTAGACTAAATCCACATGAAACAGTTTGTCAGGATCTAGTAAGTCACTCAACCTTGTGTTGTCTAAGATATCACGTAACAGCTTGGTGGGATTTGAGACCTTCTGCAAGGGGTGCAGGTTCACATGCAATGAATCATCAATATTTTCATCGTGTAGGACATCTGTAGTGAGATATAATATGATTGGCACGAACAATAAGAAAGCAGCTACATATATCTTCAAACAACAACGCGTCGGCCTTGCTACTGCGCGTTGCATACATCTAAGCCGCATTTTAATGTTTATACTTACTTTGTTGATTCAAAAACTTTTACTGTATAAAATTTACATCAATTTACATTAATAAACACGGGCCATAATCCCTGAATGACGCCCTTTTCATACAATTACGTACGAAATTTGTTTACATTATCTGCGTTGTGAAACTTAATAAATGAATCACTTTGTCCCATATATTCAACTGGTAACAGATGTTAACGTCCATTGTCCAATGAATCGATTCTCTCCAATTCTGGGCTGGGATTGGAGTAAACTGTCCAAGTCATTAATTGTCAGTTTAATAAACAGATTAAAGCTAAACCACTATGATAGGAATGCTAACCACTACTGTGGTGACTGCATGCGCTTACAAACTGTACTAACGGAAAGATTTCACAATAATGGTTGGACTGGGAAATACTACATACAACCCTCGTGTTCAAAAAATATTGGACATTTGCAAAATTACAAAAAACTGTACCTTTTAAAGAATGGGGCTCGGTCATTTTTTGGTGCTAATTGTTTAAAATTTATGAACAACGAGATAAATATGTCACTTAACTAATTTCGAAAGAATTTTTGGTAACCTAGATGAAGTAAAAAATAGATGAAGTAGAAAAGGTAACCTAGATGAAGTAAAAAATAGATGAAGTAGAAAAGGTAACCTAGATGTGGCTCTATGAATAAAAATGTCTTTAACCACAAAATTGACCCGTGTGGCTTTACACCTTGGTAGAAAATTAAGAAAAAATAAATTTGGACAGAGTATATATTGGTTAATCCCGTTTTTTTAATTCTTGTGATGGTTTTGGCTTCTTTTGTGGCCGTATTATTTTAGCTTAAAATCGCCGTTTTTTGTGACATTATTGTGGCTTGTATGAATGCCTAATAAACAAAAGTAGAATTGTTATTAGCATTACTTCAGTTTACATCTTTTGAAGCATATAGGAGCGATAAAACCCGGTAATTATTATGACATTGTGGATAGTACCAATCCGTAGGCCGCCACTAATGGTGTGTAAAGCCTGATGGCCAGTATCTCATAACAGTTGATTCTTATATATAAACCATCACAAGCGCATTAACAACAGCAATTTATATATGCAGTAAAGGTGAATAGTTTTCACTGCTACGCAGCACCGTGCTACGTAACTGTACATGTACAGCCTACAGGTAAACCGCGCTATCTGATTATTGAGAACATTAACACTAAGGCCAGATAAACTCTGTTTTACCAGGCCCATACCCAGTCAGTCTATCAACAAGCAGTCAGCAAGCAGCGAGTAGGAACTCATTCACAAACAGGATCCCGCCACAAGAGGTTTCCCATAGGTCACCCCAAGCCGAGCTGGCACTGCTGGAGAAGTAAAGACGAGGTCATACCAGATCTAGTTTTCTGGCAACACCAACACAAGGAAAGCGTACCCGTGGGCGACCACTTGAAAGGGATACTGAACTTGGGAGAAACGAAATTGCGACAACTATGGAGAATCGGGAAGCCTGGAAGGATCTCAATGACATGGGGGGCGGTTGACAACTCGCCCTCTACTACACTACACTACTACACTACAGTACACTACTTTTTTTTAAGAATGCCGTGCCGGCTTATCGACAAAATTGCACCGCCACAACTCCCTATCACCCATGACATTTGCTAGATCATCCGCATCTTCAAGGCCAGTGTCCTTTAAGATGCGACTCAAGAAAGTCATGGGCATCGCATCAGCAGATGATAGTGGCAATGGTGGAATTGGTCTATTGATGAATCCAACTGCACATGCAGCATTGGAGAAAATAGACCAAATCTCAAACCGCATCATCCATTGCCACTTTTCATGTTCTGGAAGACTGGCTAAGAAGTTTCCTAAGGTGGTTTTGATTTTGTGCTACTCTCCAACTAGTGTTGCCCCTGTAGATGAGGTGGAAAATTTCTACCACAATCAACAAGCAGCTACTGATGGAGTGGATCAGCATGCATTCTTAACATTCCTGGGAGACTTTAATGCAAGTCTGCATCAATCACCTACATCGCCCTGGGTCTATAGCAATAGTGTTAACCGAAATTCCGTCCATCTTCAGGATTTTATCTCTGGAAATGGATTGTTTTCGGCTGAAACCCAGTTCAAGAAGCGAACTGGAAAGCTATGGACTCACAGTGGACCCAGTGGTCACAAGTCCCAGATAGACCATATTCTGTTTCGTAGGAAATACAGGAGCTCTATACAACACTGTAATGCATTTACACTTCGACCCTTCTCCAGTGATCACCGCCTTGTTGTGGCCATGGTAAGACGTAGTCTGCGTGCTAGCAGAACAACGAAGTCTGCCTTGCCGCGGCATGACTGGTCCTCTCTGTTGCAACAGCCAAGTGAGAGATCCAGCTTCACACTACAGCTGAGCAACAGGTATGAGGTTCTTGCCTCTGAGGCGGCCGATCACTGCGAGGGGTATACTGCCTTCACAGAAGCAGTTAAGTTAGCAGCTGCAGAAACAGTTCCTGTATACCCTCGGAAAAGGAAAAGGACCCCCTGGACTGACAACAAAATTCAGAAGTGCCGAAATGACCTCTATAAGGCGCAGAAAGAGTCCTGACTCAAACAGACTACAGCGGCCAAGAATGCTGTTAAGGCTGCATCTAGGTCCCTGAACAGGCAGTACTTCGTTAATCTACAGGAGCTAATAAACCACCAGTTCGATGCCATCAATGATGCTGACGACAGCAGGCAATCATCCCAGGCATGGAAATCGATCAACTTGCTTACTGGGCGGAAAAGCCAACCAACCACCAAGGTTAAGGTTGAATCACCAGCCGATCGCCTCAATGGTTGGAATGCCCACTTTGAGAAGCTCCTCAATAATGACAGGGTACTGCCTGATAACTTTATAGAAGTAAAAGTGTCTGAGTCTGTAGTTCCAGATATTCCCATTGGCGATATCTCCTTTTTAGAAGTGAAGGCTGCTGCAAAGAGCATTAAGACCAATCGTGCCATTGGAGTTCCCCCTGAGGTCTTTAAAATACCTGAGTGTTTAAAGCTCATCTATCGACATGTACCGAACAACAAGAGTCCCACAAGAAATGAAAACAAATAAGTTGGTGCCAGTTCCCTAGAAGGCCAACCTAACCCTCTATGGTTCTTTTCGGGGAATCTCATTGATTTCGATTGCTGCAAAGCTATACAATAGAATTCTATTAAATCGCATCAGGGATCCCATTGAGAGACTGCTCCGTGGAAATCAGAATGGGTTCCGTAAAGGTCGTGGGACCATGGACCCCATTTTGGCACTTAGAAGGAGAATTCAAGAGTTATCAAAAAAGAAAGATAGGCATCTGGCTGTTATCTTTGTTGACTTCTTCAAGGCATTTGATTCAGTCTCTCGCTCACGTATGTTCAGCAAGCATACTTTCATTATATGGGATTCCTGATGAAATTATTGCAGTAATCAGATCAGTATACGATGGTTCGACAACATTTGTGTCTACTGTTGACGGTGACACAGAACCATTTGAAGTGTTATGGGGCGTCCTCCAGGGAGATACACTTGCTCCATTGTTGTTCATAATTGCGGTTGACTATGTTCTACGCATGTCCTTAGATCATCATAATGATGATGGGGTGATGATAACTCCACCTACTGGCTCCAGAAGTAAGGAAATCCTGCCAAGTACCTAACTGATCTAGACTTTGCTGATGACTTAGGAGTACTCTCAGAATCACTAGAGGGAGCCCAATGGCTCCTCAGCTCATTAGAACAGGCTGCTTCTAGTGTTGGTCTTTTTATTAACTCCAGAAAGACCAAAATTTTGACAGTTAACTTTGAAAGTCCTCAGCAAGTCTCTGACCGGATGAGCATAGGCTCAAATGATGGTATGCTTGAGCATGTGGACGTCTTCTGTTACCTGGGATCATGGATCCGGAAGCCAGGTGAGGACCTTCGAATAAGGCATGGGCAGCCTTGAATAGGCTTTCCAGGATTTGGAAGTCACCGAGAATTAATCAGAAACTTAAGGACCGATTATTTAGAGCAGCAGTAGTTCCAGTACTCCTCTATGGGAGTCCATGCTGGGCTCTAACTGCTGAGGACACCAAATCTCTGGATAGCACATTCACAAGAATGCTACGCCGGGTTAATTGTGTCAAGTACAATGCACACATCTCCAACCAGACACTATATAACATTGGAGGTGTCTCTTTGTTTCCCCCAAGCTTGACACTAGATCAAATTAGATCAAACAAACTAGATCAATCCTTTGCAGGACATTGCTTTCGCCGTGAGGACCAGCCAGTGCATAATCTTGTACTTTGGCAGCCTCATGGAGTGAATAATCATGGTTGACAGCCCATGACTTTCTTGAGACGCATCTTAAAGGACACTGGCCTTGAAGATGCGGATGATCTAGTAAATGTCATGGGTGATTAGGGGGTTGTGGCAGCGCAATTTTGTCGACAAGCCGGCACAACATTCTTGAAAATGCAGCTGCAATGCAGCATGCCGATCCTAGTAAGTATCAAAATGCCCTCGCCACTCTATACCTCCCTCATTCCTTGGCATACTAGCTAGCAATTGCCTACTACTTGGCAACGGGTAATTACATCTATAAGTGTAAGTCTTTAAGTGGATTACCACTGGCATATGAGAATAGACAAAGTTTGAAAACACGTTCGTGGGGTCTTCGCGCAGCACGAGAGCCTATATTAGAAAGTACATTATACTAATCTCTAATAGATATACGACAACCGTCTTTCCCAAAATATTTGAGTGAAGGCGTATATGAGAGTAACTGCTGATTTGTGGCAGATGGTTACTCGCATCCACTGTAAACTCGTTGCGTTCGTTCGTTTTTTACCAAACTTGCGATTCTGTCTAAACTTTTGACGGACTACATACGTACCAAGTTTCGTCTAATTTCATCAATGAATAACTGAGTTATTAGCGATCAAAAATTTACGACGACGACAACTCGTTAATGACATCCATCTGCTAAGGCTTCGCTCACTTCGTGGCTCGCCCCACAAAGTTTAAGTGGTTGGCTTAGGCTTAGGGGAATTAACAAAAATTGTTACCCGACTGTGGACTGTGCCGCCTTAATGTATACGTTAACGTCCACTTATTACAAAACTAGGGGTCGACGGTTTAATATTTTGATCGGCTGGTGAACTTATTGCAAATAATATTACTTTATTTAATCCATCAAAGGCTATCCATCAAAATCTAGCTCTATCAAAAATGGATACCATCTGGAAATCAGATCTCTCCAGGCACCTGAAGACTAAGTTGAGAAGAGTAAGTGGAAGAAGACTAAGTGGAAAGTGTATTTTTATACGGGGGTGAGACCTGGACACTCACTAAATCACTTGAACAACGAATTGATGGTTGCTACACAAGACTACTAATACTAAGGGCAGCCCTAAACATCAGCTGGAGACAACACATGACAAACGCCGAGCTTTATGGTACAATACCACCTGTATCAACCAACCTCCGTGAACGCAGATTAAGATTCAGTGGGCACTGCTGGAGAAGTAAAGACGAGGTCATACCAGATCTAGTTTTCTGGCAACACCAACACAAGGAAAGCGTACCCGTGGGCGACCACTTGAAAGGGATACTGAACTTGGGAGAAACGAAATTGCGACAACTATGGAGAATCGGGAAGCCTGGAAGGATCTCAATTCCACTACGGTCCGAGTTCGTTCGACCTACTGTAGTAGTAGTAGTACTCCCAAAACATAAAAAAGCTGTTCAATTGACTTTAGTTTATTGTTTTGGTTAGAATAACGTGTTCCTGTAACCAGCTCCCCTCACTTAATTAATAATTAAACATTAGTGCATTATTAATATAGTTGAAAGCTGGCCATGCAAGGATTCCAAATATGTAAAAATACTTGAATTTGGTTGGAAAATATATTTAACTGAAAAAAACAATTAATTACATATATGCACGTATATGTATATATACACGTATATGTATATATACACATATATACGTATAATAACGTATATATACGTATAAATATACGCATAATTAATTTGGAGTTAAAAAAAATAGGCTGTAAAAAATAGGGATTTGATTGTAACACTGAAAATTTGAGGGGGTAAGTCTAGATACGACTCTACGAAACGCCATCCATTATGTAATCAAACTCTATTATGAAGTCGACATCATGCAGCCGAGCGCTCCATAAACCGAATATATATCCGATGACTGTAATAGGGACAAGTTCTCTACAATGAGGGTATCAAAAAAAATGTAGGAGCATGGCCTTTTATTACAAGTAGTACTGTAGTATATACTGTAGTAGGTCATGGTAGGATGGCATTAAATTGTTTTTTATTTTCTACCGTTATTACATATTACTCCTAATGTTACACATCACGACCTTCAGTATTTTTTACATTAAAGGTAAAAGCGAGAAGGGCAGAAATGACAGAAAAACTAGCTACAACACAAAATAACCCAAACCAACCAAGGACGGCCGATAATAGTGAGGTGACGGCCGCATTAACTGGTCCGTAAACACCCACACAGGTGAACAATAGTCCGTAGTTGACGCCGGCGTTAGTCAAACCGAAAGTTTTGGAAGAAACTGTGGGAAACAAGGAAAAGTTGCCTTGTATTGCTAATAGCAACGCGCTCGTCCAAATTAGGAACATAATACGCCCGACAAACTGCGTGGTGTACAATGTAAACATGAGTATAGCTACAATACTGCTGAGACAGATCATCAACACCTTGAAAGGGAACTTGTCTGATAGAAGACCCCACATTAACCGACCTCCGGCCACGCACAGAGCGGTTGAGGAACCAACAAGCGCGAGAAAGTGGTCGTCATCAATAAACCGCTGCCCGAACGCTTTGTACAACGACTGGAGAAAGTTATTCGCCTGTCCGTTGAAGAAATACATAAACCAAAGTGTGTAGAAGGCGCGAGTTCGAAGCATCTGTAAAGGCTTAAAATCTCGACCTGCAAATAATAGAAATATATAACTATTGTGAGTTATATGCAGAGTACGGCGTACATATAGTGAGCGCGTGAAAACGCTGTGATGAATCACAACGCTGCAAAAGCAAACAGCATGAAACTAAAGTATTCAGTTAATATATGTCAGAACAGAACCAAAATCAAAGCAATAATCTCATACTCACTTAATAAGTAATCTGTAAACGTGTGAAACACCTGAGGCAACCCGAAGACTCCTCTCTCTTGGCTGTTACCTATAAGGCAGCGGGAGGGCGTCACACTAACTCCCAATGGATAATACTCCGTAAACATGCAACCCATTTTATTTACTCCTACACAGAAGCCAGCAAATCACAGTTCAAAGTTATAATGAAAAAGGAACGCACCACTCTCATTAACGTATATAAATCAGGTGTATTGTTCCCAGGTCAGGTCAGGTCACCTGCGTCACTGATTCAGAAAATATTCTACAGGTATATACGCAGATAATTATATGGGATCAATTAGTCAAAAAGCTTTTACAAGCGAGGGTTATCTATGGTACTGAGATCAGTATAATTTGCTATTACCGTTATAGCGGCTTGTGGTCCTTGACGACTAAAAAAGGTGGACCTATTATGGATGGACCGCATTTTATTATTCCCCAGTAATCGCTTACATTTCAATTTCTACTGTGGTATATCTCGCTTCAGTAGGAGTTATAAATCGACCTCCATGGGTGATTAATCACCATTTAGAGCCATAACTGTACAGTAATGAGTCCTAGACCGTTCAGCAGAGCTTCATATTCATGTGGTTTGCTAATGTCAAAGAGGGTAAGGATTGGTGATTTAATGAGAGCTGCCTAACATCCTCAAAAACTGTCCATATCAAAACATTTTTGGGTGAGAAGAAGTGCCGCATTGACATGCGTTTCAAAATTTTTGGTGAAAAGGCTGGGAGTTGGTTCGTAAGACCTCCGTGATGGTAAGATCTCAGTGTGGTAACGTTACAGGTAGGGGAAAATCGCTGATTTGGTATCGTACTATTACTATACTATTAATATGTCAAAAAAATGACTTGCATTTTTTTTTGAAAATATGCCCCCGTTTCCGAAAAAGTGCCCACTTTTGCAGGCTCTGCCACGATGCATATGACACCTTGGCCCCCCCCATACGGGGATCGAGCCCACATCATCCAGATATGTGAATTAATGGCAACGGATTTAAACACAATTACAACGTGGAATTGGAGTTAGTGTAGGACACCCGACATCCCGTCTATATTGTACCAGTTACAACGCAGTTATTCTTCAACCTTATAGCTGTTTGTTGGTACCAATTGAAAGCTGTCCGTGCAAGGATTTCAAATATGTAACACTATTTGAATTTGGTTGGGAAATAGCTGAGTTACAGTATGAGCATGTTGCATGTTTGCTTCGGCTGCAGGGAATTTATTCCATTGAATAAATACACCATGTTCTAGAAAACTTTGTCAGCTTTCCATTGCTACCAATAATTTACAACAAGGTTGAATTATAACTGCAGTATAACTGGAACAATATCGACGAAGCATACTTTCATTATATGGGATTCCTGATGAAATTATTGCAGCAATCAGATCAGTATACGATGGTTCGACAACATTTGTGTCTACTGTTGACGGTGACACAGAACCATTTGAAGTGTTATGGGGCGTCCTCCAAGGAGACACACTTGCACCATTCTTGTTCATTATTGTGGTTGACTATGTTCTACGCATGTCCTTAGATCATCATAATGATGATGGGGTGATGATAACTCCACCTACTGGCTCCAGAAGTCGAGGAAATCCTGCCAAGTACCTAACTGATCTAGACTTTGCTGATGACTTAGGAGTACTCTCAGAATCATTAGAGGGAGCCCAACGGCTCCTCAGCTCATTAGAACATGCTGCTTCTAGTGTTCGTCTTTTTATTAACTCCAGAAAGACCAAAATTCTGACAGTTAACTTTGAAAGTCCTCAGCAAGTCTCTGATCGGATGAGCATAAGCTCAAAGGATGGTATGCTTGAGCATGTGGACGACTTCTGTTACCTGGGATCATGGATCCGGAAGTCAGGTGAGGACCTTCGAATACGTAAGGGAAAGGCATGGGCAGCCTTGAATAGGCTTTCCAGGATTTGGAAGTCACCGAGAATTAATCGGAAACTTAAGGTCCGATTATTTAGAGCAGCAGTAGTTCCAGTACTCCTCTATGGGAGTCCATGCTGGGCTCTAACTGCTGAGGACACCAAATCTCTGGATGGCACATTCACAAGAATGCTACGCCGGGTTCATTGTGTCAAGTACAATGCACACATCTCCAAGCAGACACTATATAACATTGGAGGTGTCTCATTGGTTCCCCCAAGCTTGACACTAGAACAAAATCGCCTCCGCTTTGCAGGACATTGCTTTCGCCGTGAGGACCAGCCAGTGCATAATCTTGTACTTTGGCAGCCTCATGGAGTGAATAAGCATGGTGGACAGCCCATGACTTTCTTGAGACGCATCTTAAAGGACACTGGCCTTAAAGATGCGGATGATCTAGCAAATGTCATGGGTGATAGGGAGTTGTGGCGGTGCAATTTTGTTGACAAGCCGGCACAGCATTCTTAAAAATGCAGCTGCAACGCAGCATGCCGATCCTAGTAGTAGTAGTATAACTGGAACAATATCGACGAAGACACTCTTTTAAAACGGTTGAAAGCAAAAGCGTGGCCGGGAAGTGAAACTATCTCTGTTTAAAATTTCAGTTATCATATTTCAGTTTTCATATTTTATTGTACATGATTACACATGATTACATTATACATTGGTCCGCGGACCAGAAGCCAGTATAATGCCTTACTATTATTGTTTCTAGCCAAAATGTTTTTCACGGACCAACAAAATTCAGATAAACAAACCTGATGTTTTAGGTCTAGTAAGTTCGACTGAGTGAGACAGAGAAAAATCGTGCATACCATTCCCCCCAACAGAATCTGTGTCGAGTACTCCAATAATGGGTGGTTTCGGTGCTTGGAACACTAACATAGACCCCACTAATTGAATGACAGCGTACGTAATCCCCAATATTAGCAAACACTTAGGAACCTGTGTAAAAAATTTTAAAATAATTATATAATATGTATACTATTTGAGTACAATCCTAAAAATATAGTACTGTAGTAGTAGATGGGTGAGAATGAGAGACAATAATACAGTTACACTATATTATTTAATAACATTAAGATTTATTTAGTGGCGAATGTATGGGAAGGCAATTCAGTGGGCAGAATGAGAACGAAAGAGGATGTCATACCGCGGATCTATTAGGCGCAGTGGCGGTACGGCTAATGTCTCGTTACGGAAAGTCGCGTTACGGCTACTCAAAAAGTCGCGGTACGGCTAATTGTCACGTTACGGCTAATCTATTTTCTTGGTTCTACATAGGGAATCATTATCAATATTATTCTATGGTATTTACGTACAGGTGTGAAAGGTTCGAAAAATTTAATGTAATAATGTTTTACAGCATGGGAGTATCCAGGGGGGGGGGGGATTTTAACTAAAAAAAACTTAATTTATTAATTATTGAATTATTATTGTTGTATTGAGTACTTTTATTGAGTTATATTAATTCTTATTTTTATTTATATTTTATCAATTAATTATTAAATAAAACTTTTACCCCGACACGGGGTGTAGCTATAAAAAAAAAAATTGTTGTATTGAGTAATACAGTACACAGTACCATAAGTATATTGGTCGAAAGTATCGCACTTTGAATTTATCAAATCAAAAATATCTAAAACTAAAGCTTTTAAATTAGCCAGTCATGCCCCGCGTATGGCATTTGGTTCGGTGGTGGGGTGGGTTGGAATGGTTCGGCCGCGAAGGGGTGGTTCAGTGGTGGGTTGGGAAGAAATGGTTCGGCCGCGAAGGGATTGTTCAGGGGTGGGTTGGGTTGGAATGGTTCGGACGCGAAGGTGTGGTTCGGGGGTGGGTTGGGAAGAAAGGGTTCGGCCGCGAAGGGGTTGTTCGGGGGTGGGTTGGGTTGGAATGGTTCTGCCGCGAAGGTGTGGTTCGGGGGTGGGTTGGGAAGCAATGGTTCGGCCGCGGAGCGGTGGTTCACTACACTAACATGCCAGTCGAGATCACAACCCCCTCCCAATGCAGCTGGACTTTCAACTGGGTGATCGGCGGCTGGAAGGACGGCCATTGTCAGTCCCCAACCAGAATGCAATATGGTCTCGGTAGCGAGCCAGGCGTTGGAACAACATCGATATGAAGTAGTGGAATATGTTCCGCAAAACCATTCATTGCTTCTGTGGCTGCTATTATTGACTGTAATCGGTATCTGTGCTTGAGGCTGTGACTAAGAATACCATATTATATTGAATGTATGTAGGGTTGTCGAAGAACATCAGTATGAAATATGGTAAAATACTGAACTTGAGAGAAACCAATTTGCGACAACTGGAAGCCTGAAAGGATCTCATATTCACTGTCCGAGCTCGCTCGACCTAGTAGTAGTAGAAAAGCTTTCCTATGAGACTACCACATACAGTGCCCATTAAAACATACCTTTTCTAAAATCGAAACTTCTGTGAAGAATTTGTCATTGTCGATAGCCGAGGTGTGTAAATTGTCTGGGTTCAAGTAGGCAGTTTGTACAAGATTAAATATCACCGGTCCAATCCCAAAAGAACTGACAACAATACCACTTACAGTGCCTCTGAAAAAAAGTAAAAATAAATTGCTTAATAAGTGAATATTTCTGTTATATAAACGGCATCACCATTAACTATACTTAAATTCAATTCAGAAATCAACTTTAATTACTCGCATACCTGAGGGCCTTCTTTTGTTTTCATTCAATGACATGTGGTAAAAACAAACAAATATTTCGTTTTTAAGTACCCGCCTTACTGACACTAATGTGTTGCAATAACTTTTGAGTATGTGAATGGATTTTGCTCAAATTACTTGCAAACCTTTTTTACTTCGAAGCTTTTTCAACCCATAAAATACAATTTAATAAATTCCATAAAAACTATTTTCTTTTACTTTTTCTGCCGGGAAAAATTAAAATCAATGCAAACCTATGAGTTACTCTTTTCTCTAGGGAAACAAGGACGCCTTTTCCTCCCGATATTTTAAGAACATATAAAAGTTATAAGTTTAGAAGTGGTGATCAAGGTTAATATTAGAAATTGAATTCCAGAAAACTATAGGATATTGGCCTACAGTGCTAACATTCAACGATTACAAGGTTTATAAATAATATATTCTGTAACAGGATATCGGGGGCAATTGTAAGGGGGATATTGTCATTGGGGGTGACAAATGTCATGGACCATTGTCCGGAGGGCAATTGTCCTAATTCCCAGTTTGGAGATGTGTTCATAGTTCTTGATGCAATAAACACGGTTAGCATCCATTTGTCCATTTTTTGTCCATCCACATAACTTAGAGACGAGCATGTACTCCCCCATATGAGCATATGGTTAAACTGCTGATCTAAATAATCGAACCTTGAGATTTTGTTTTATTCGATGGGACTTCCAAGTCCTAGACAGACTATTCAATGCTGCCCATACCTTCCCTCATGTAGGCCCTAAACAAAGGTCTTCACCTGAATTCCGGATTCATGATCTCAAGTAGCACAAGTCATTTACATTAAGTCATTTACATTTATATTACAAGACATTTACAAGCTCAAGCACGCTATCCTTGGAGCTCATGCTCGCTCATACAATCATATGTGCAGATTTTGGTATCAAAAATGGTTGTCAAAAATTTGGTCTCCTGGAGTAAAAAAAAGACCAAAACAAGAAGTTCCCTCCCGTGATTCTAACATTACTCCTAAATCATTAGCAATAACTGGATCATGAAGTTAAGCCGGCCTACTTGTTTGTAGTTCTCAAAACAACTTGAACCAGTAGGGAGATGTTGACATCTTCCTATTTTTATCATTAAGGATTATGAACATGATCGATTCAACACAATTATGAACAAGAATGGTGAGAGAGTGGATGCTACTAACACGTGCGCACGAGTTAGAAATTGTAAATTCGTTCAAAATTTTTTTATCCAAAATAACGACGATATCGAAACAGATGATACTAACGAAGTTAAATATTCACCCTAAAATGTTACATCTTCAATAATGTAAAATGGTAAACTCACCTTCTGTTCGGGAACCACTGCATTGCAGTACTTAGTGGGGCTATGAACGCGATCCCAATTCCGATTCCCTGCATGCATCCGTAAGTGAAGAGGAGGGCCCCGAAACTGTGCTGAATGCTGAAGTAACTGAGAGCGATGCCTGAACTCATAATCCATCCTCCGATCAGCGTAGTAAACCGCGCCCCCAGTTTCTCTAACATCAGCCCACCAACCCACATACTCACTCCTTGCCCCCCTGTCGCCAAGGCGAATATCCACAAAGTGTCCTCATAACTGAAATAAATATTACATATCATATGCAATATGCAAAGTAAAACAAATAAATTTAAATTGAACAACCAAATTCCTCAATCCAACAAATTGCTGTTAAACTGAAACTAACCGTAAATCCGCAGGTCTTCCGATATATCTCAAATAAGATGTGATGTAAGGATTCATATTGCCGAAGGTGCATATGGTACCCAGAGACATGTTGACAAGGATTCCCGCGACGATCACACACAATCCCTTCCACGGACCAAGTCTACGACGACGACCTAACAACGCCACAGTCTCAGTCGCAGGCAGACTGTGACTGGGAGAAGATGTCTTGTCGTAGGATTGCCTTTGAATTGAAGTATTTCCTTCATCTGTAAAATATTGCAGCAGAATATAAATATATCTGGGTGCACAATGTGGGATTTGTCCCATGTGTCCCACAATGTGGAAATCTAAATCAGTTTTGGCTGAAATTACAACTTGCCTATCAATTGTCATTTAACACATTGGTGACGTGAATTGCAATTGATCACATAATAACAATGTCAAGTCCACAATTTTAGGAACTGAATAGAATTAAAAATTGGTACATTAAAACTAATTAAACTCAAATAAGCCTTTACTGTCAAATTTGAGTACTCAACTGGTATTAATTTTCCTCACTCACCTCCACTTTCTGAAGTATATAGACGAACATCCATTTCAAATTAGCAGTACAACACCAAAAGCAACTTAAAAGTTGCAATATAATTAGGTAATTATTACGCTGTAAAAATACCTACAGGTACTGATAAAAATAAATGCAGTCCTGGATTGCACAAGCAATATATAAAGAGTAATCATTAGTTCTGCTCGAGTAGTCCCTAATCGTTTGGGTCAAACCGATAACAACCCGAATATCAGGACTATAAAATAAAGGTCAATTGGCTTTATATCTAATCAATTGACCAATTTTGTTTGCCTGGAGTTATTTATAACATATCTGGTCTGATGAGTGAGGGTGGCCATAATGACTATAAAGGAGTTTAAGAATTTACGCAGTGTTGAGCAGTTTTATTTGTTTAATGACAGACCTTTTATTTGTTGGTTTCTTTGCGTATCGGTAGTCCGTCTGTCATCGTCGACGTTGTAAATGTTTGAACGCCAATAAGTCTCAATCATTAATGAAATTGAACCAACTTTAGTACACATGTACTCTATCTTCATTCAAAGTTTAAAAATTCTATAAACAGACAAATTTCAATAATTCCTCTGTCAGTCGCGAATTCTGAAACCTAGAAAATCATAAAAACATCGATCAGATTCAATTGAAATTTGGTAGGAATGACCGCAGGTCTGCTAATTTTACTGATACGCAAACGCTCAGACTTCACGCTACTCAAAGGTCCAACAATGTGTTAATGTGTACTTCATAAACTCATTGAAGGAAACGGACATCGTGAACCATTACAAATTAGTTAATAGGAATACGCCACCATTTACTGTGTGTTTACTAAGCACAGATTGACTGTGCTTTTGGAACAGTTCATGTTAATACAGTAGGCCTATGTATATACGTTCGGTGGGGTAATCATTAGTGTCATCGTTTACTGTAACTAACGCGAACAAAACTGTGTATATTTAGTTTTAGTTTATGTTATGAATGAGATGATTCAAGTTCTTGAAAAGTGCGCAATAGCTCACTCCATTAAAACTAATACAAAAAGGTGTAAATATGTAAATATAAAAATATATAATATAATATTATTAGGTATTCTCAGCCATTCTCTAAGATCTCCTCTCTGCTCCCCCAGCCTCCGCACCCATCGCGGGTCAGACTGCTTGACTTTTAATTTTTTTAGACTTTTAATTTTAGGTTTTATTAGTTGGAACGGGAAGGCTTTGTGTTTGTTTGTGCTTTTTCTATTTACTTTATTTGATATTATCATCGTGGTTAAGTGGCAAAAAAAAAATTAATTAATTAATAATTATTATTACTAAATCATCACTAGATATAAAATAATATAATATGTAAATATGTATATTGGAATTTAATATCATATAATGGAAAAATGTAAATGAGAAACATTCACATACAATAACTGGGTCAATTAATGCCAACAATATTGACCAAATTACGAATGGGTCTAAAAATAGACTAAAATGTAATAATTTGAGAATGTAATGGATCCCCTCCTGCTGTGATACACTTAAAAAAATCGTCGAATTTTGGACAAAATATCAAATTTTGTTATTGTAATTACGGGCTCATTTTGGCCATTAAATTTACAATTCAGGTCCTAAACGAGTAATAAATATCCTAGCTATAGTATGTATAACACATGTGAACATGTAATGATAGCTTGTTGTAAATTTGAGATAACTGAAATACAAAAAAATTAATGTGGTACGATAGTTTGTACCATACGTAACATGCGGTAAATGATTAAATTGCGCGAGCATGTCCAAAATGGCGTCCCATAATAAGTATTAGAGGTTTTTTTTTTTCATGTACAGTCCCAATCCCAATAAGCATTGACTTGGTCGTTTTGGCGGCCAAAATGACCAAAATCGCCAAAAAAAAATGTAGTGTATTCCTATGGGCTGTTTGGTCGTTTTGGCTAAGCGATTTAAATCGACTCCAGCCAAGTCCAGACAGCCCGTCTCCTTGGACATCCATTTGGTTGCTCTGACTAAATGTCGGCTCGCTTTCATTTTTATTATTGACAGATTGTTAACTTACCTGGAGCTGAGTCGGGCCTTGCAGTTGTAGTAGAGACCACCCACTGAGGCATTGATACATCACAGGCTAATACGTAATATGGGATTTCGGATTTTGTGTGTTATTATTAGATAATCACTACTCACCTTTTCCTTTGTGTAGCTTCTGAAAACATTTCACTATCAGGATCTGGGATATCATGAGCAATTTTAGGTGTACCCGGAAAAAAATGTTACCAAGCCAAATTTGGTATAATTAGAAGCGCAAATTTATGCTCTTTAAGAATATCGAAAGTCCTCCGCAGCATACCTTGGGCAACATTTTTTATAGCCATTTTCGTGAACCCTATCCATAAGTAAAATCAATTCAAATTTACTTGATCTTCACTTGGAATATATCATCGTTGCTAAGAGACAATGTAATATTTCATATTCTTATCTGTTAATTACATACATAATTGTATACATAATATAGACTGAAATTTACCGGTGTTAGCTAGTAGTTTACCCCACTCACGCCTGGTTGCTGGCGTTATATTGGTTCCAAGGCAAGCAAAGCTTGAATTTGACCTATTATTTTTATTATTACGCTCTCCAAACTTAGTAATGAGTTAGATCTGGGGTCTAGTTATGCATGGCTGACTCATCAACTGAACATACTGTAAGGGACATGCCTATCAAAAGACTCGACTGGCTTGTATGCACACTAGTTAGATGTGCTTAATTATTCTGAAAATATAATGGGGTATGGTAAATTCCATATAGACATCATCTCAACATTTCACAATAAAAAATTTCGTTCTTTATTCTTCACTTTCGGGCACCGGTAGGACACTAGCTAATTTTTCAAAAAATTCAATATTAATTTTTTTAAATGCAAATATTTCATGATTAAATTATTCCTCGACATCGATACAACATTAAATAATCAAAATATTATATTCTGGAACACTGTTGTGGTTGGTAGCTAGTAAAAATTTGTCAAAACCTAATAGGCAATTATTTTAGTAAGTTTAAATTTTAATAAGTTAGTACCGGTAGTAAGTATGTTTTGTAAGTTTTCTAATGCAAATTTTATACTTGGAAATACATTATAAAGTGATTCTATCATGTTTTCTTTCTGTTTTAGAAAATGTTCTACAAAGTAAGTAGATATGTTTTTTTATGGTAGCTAGTATTTTTTTACTAGCAAGTATTTATTGAAATTATAAAAATATTTCAAAAAATTGATATTTCAGGTTTAAACTACAACAGGATAACCAAATGTTTACAGTTTATATAAAATTTTTTTAATTACAAAAAAGTACTAGCTAGTAAAAAATAACACTACAGTAGCTACCATAAAAAACATATCTACGAATTTTATAGACCATTCAACAAAACCAAAAAAACCGTTAAAAAACACTATTAACGGAATGGTGAAAAAATGGCAGGGGGTGTCGACAGGACAAAGTAGGGACCCTTTTTGCTTTACTAGTGCCCATGGATCTCTTTTTGAGGAACATTCTCACATGAATTAACTACATAAAATCTGTAGTGATGAAATATGAAATCTTGGATACAGTCCACACCAATGTCAAAAAATGAATAATAAAAATAATTTATAATTTGAAATCTAATGGTTCATGAATGTATATTTTTCTTTTGATATACCAGTACAGTAGCAATATTTTATATTAATATTACAAATGAACATGGAAGAAGTAAGTAAGAAAGCAAAATTTAATGGAAATAATGTGTGTTATTTGTGGCACACAATTCCAGTCTGTAGCTGATCAAGTAACTGTTACTCGTGGACTGCCTAATCTCATAACTTATACTGAGCTGCATGGTATAGAGGATCTTCACAGACATCTTGTTCAACAGTCTAGTACTGTACCTCCTGGCGTCGTTCTTGTTCACAAAGAATGCCGTCGCCAATTTGTTGATTCAAAACGTTTAAAACCTACAGATGAACATGAACAACAAGCATCATCGTTCACCAAGAGGCAGAAACTTCGTTCCACATGCTGCGAATTTCAGTGGAAGATGCACTGCTTTTTCTGTGGATGTAAAGTGCTATTTGATAAGAAGCATCCAAATAGATACAAAGATTCTAGAATTGTCAGAACGATTCCTTTTCATGACGAAATGCTCCAGAAATGTATCCAGCGTGGGGGAGATGCATGGTCAATAGAAGTACAAGGCCGTCTGGAAAGCTGTATAGACCTTGTTGCAGTTGATGCCATTTACCATAAATCATGCCACACTCGCTTTGGTTCGAGTAGAGATTTAAGTCCTTTAAGAGGGAAGCTTCTCCCACCCAGTCTTGGTCGCGGTCGTCCAGAGAACCATTCAATGTTGCAAGTCTTCAATGAATTGTGCGAATGGCTGGAGGATGAAGCTGAGTTATACACTCTTGGGGAGCTTCATGATAAAATGATCGAAATGGCTGGGGACAAAATTGACGATGTGTATTCCCTGAAAAGACTAAAACAGAAACTGCAAGATCGTTACCAGAACTACATATTCTTTGCGGAAGTTAATGGCCGAAATAATGTTGTTTGTTTGCGGGATATGACCAAATTAATTATCAATGATAAATGGTATGAGGCTAAACGAGAGACAATTGAAGATGATTCAGCAAGAATTGTCTCATCAGCTGCAAAGATCATTAAGGCGCAGATCAGAGAAATGTCTTTTAATATGAATTCGTACCCATCAAATCATGAGATTCACGATGTTGATGCTGCACTTCAGTGGTTGCCCCCCTTGTTGCAAGTATTTTTGAAGAATATTGTTAAATCACCAATTAAACAGGCATCCATTGGACATTGTTTAGTACATTCTGCCAGACCTCGGTCAGTGATACCACCTTTGTTGCTCGGATTAGGTGTAGAATTAGACTATCTTCGGGTCAAAATGGTTAGTTAATGAACTTTTTAGACTGGGATACTCTGTTTCTTATGATGAAGTTACTAGATTTAAGCAGAACGCAATTATATCGACTAACTTCAATGATGTCTTACCCAAGTACCCTGACAGTGTGACCCAGTGGGTGGCAGATAATGTTGATCATAATGTGTGTACATTGGATGGTAAAGACACCTTCCATGGTATGGGGATAATTGCAGTATCCACACCACTCAGTGAGCAACGTCCACGTAGGGTAAGTCCACCTGTGTCACGCCAAAAGATCAAAAAAGTCGGGACAGCAGTTGCAAACAAAAGCATTCCAATTACTTGGTATCATGAGACGTCCGCGCATGGTTTGGCATCAGAAAAGTTCAAGCCTTTGATACAGCTTCAATTTCCATACATTCTACCACTGTCAAACAGTTGCGATTTGCAATAAAATGTATTCCGGAAACCTGGGGATTCACTTGATATACTCAGATATATCCGATATATGGAGTTTACTGCGACATCAACCAAGAAGTTGCAAACTGATCGACTTCCCCCGACTGAACGAGCAGCCTTATTCCACTCCCTTCGAGTTCACCTGCAAGTTGTTGTTTGGAAGAGTCTTGGTAAGTGTCTACTGGATCCTTGCCAGTGGGGGTGGGAGGTGAAGAATGACAAGTATATACCTGTAATGACGGATTTAGATCCTGCTCCAGAGGAAATTCTCAATTTTATAAGATGTAAGTGTAAGATCTCGTCGAGAAATTGCTGTGGCACAAAGCTATGTACTTGTCGAAAACACGGGCTGACATGTGTAACTGCTTACAGTGACTGCCGAGGAACTGATTGCAGTAATATCACCCAAGTCGTGCTAGACCAAGAAGGAGAAGCGGACGAATATGAAGATGGTACAACGTTCTATAGTTCTGGATAGATACTTTTATAATGGCTGAAATATTTTTTTAAGACAAATTATTAAATTTTATTATTATAATATTAACAATTAATATTAACAAAAATACCATATTTTTACTATTAACTCTTTTCTAATAACATTATTATATTTATTTTTCTATTTATTAACAATCATTATTTATAAATAACATTAATTGTTTATTTAAGTAACATTAATTATTACAGGTATGGTTTAATAAACGGTGTATAGATACAATTGCTCCACTAATAAAGGGTGATATTATTTATTATAATAACTTTGGTTCATGATAAACTCTAGGTATAATATACAATTTTGCAATATTTCTATTATAAATTGATAATATTTAATAATTATTATATTTTTGGTTTAATAAACTATCATTCCTTAATTTATTCATATTTATAGCGGGGATAGGAGTTACCATGGTAGAAGTAGGTGAATATATGGTGAATCTACCGGTTGCCATAGTAACTGAGAATTTAAAATATGTTCAATGAATTCTCCGTTGGTGATATAGTGGGGGTAGGAGCTAGCCCAGTTGCTTTAAATGTAATTAATATATATTCTTATATCGGTGCTATGGAAACGGGATTTGTGAGAGTTGCCCACCCTATTGAAGAGAGGACTTTTCATATTTCGAAAGCGGGGATCCTAGCGATTCGAACCATACCAAATATAGCTTGGTAACATTTGTTTCCGGGTACATTGTCTTATCGACCAGACTAATAGGCCTATCGGTACGAATACTGAAACTGAAGTAGGTCTATTACTGTAGGTATATCGGTACGAAACCTAATAACAGAATACGTTGTTATGAAGGCAATAGGCCTATCGGTACGAATACTGTAACTGAAGTAGGCCTATTACTGTAGGTATATCGGTACGAAACCTAATAACAGAATACGTTGTTATGAAGGCAATAGGCCTATCGGTACGAATACTGTAACTGAAGCATGGCAACTGACCAAAGCGTAGTTAATATAAAATATTTGGTGCTGGAATAATTTTTTTAGGTTGACAAGTAATTATTTTTGGGGGATTAATAATTGTTTTTCTGTAGGTAGGTTCTTGCCCAGGTCACGGTCACCGGTGGTATCATTAGATAAAGAGTTTGTTTAGTTGGCTGGACCCATGTCTAAGTGACCAAATGGAATCAAAAGAAAAATATGTTACGATATGAGTATATTTCAGGCAACAGCCCTTTATCTATTCACGACAAAATGTATGTAAAAAATCTGCACGGTAACAGGCAGCTTAAAGTTTTAAGTATAAAGTCAAACTTTTACCTACTACAGTAATTATGTTCTAGAAATGTTATAGCTAACTGTAAATACGTTAGGCCGCGTTCACACTACCCAGTCAAAGTCAAAAGATAAATTGTAATAACTATTTACGTACAATAATAGTAATGATATCAATAATGTAATTGTGTGTGTAAAGTAGCACTTTACATTGTGATGATCCGAGTGGCTTTGTTACACGAACGAACGTTAGTGAGTGAGTGAAAATAAAGCCACGAGGATCAGAACACTGTAAAGTACTTTGCAACAAGTATGTATGTACAGTAGTTTTATTCCAAAATTTTAACATTACAAATGATTGTACATATACATTATAAGTGATAGAAACTGCACAAATTATATTAGTTGCTGCATAAATAAATGTAAAAATGACATAAATTATGTTATAAATAAGTTAGCTTATATTTATGGTGGCGTTTGGAGCCATGTTATAATAATATAGCTATAGGCCCTACTGGTTATTAATAGATATACCCTGCCTACCGGTAGGTAATGCAGTAGGCCTATCTGGCTGTCAGGCAAATTTCCGCCTATTGTTTAAGTGGTATCCAATGACGACATTAAGTAATGTCCCCTTTAGTAGACATTACTTAACGCCGTCATGGGTTACCGCGTAAACAATAACACCAAATACAATACTAAATGTACGGGCCAATACAATGCTGCAATGTCCTCTAAATTTATAAAGTGCTAAATAACAAATCGACGTTAATACTAACGGCGATGAGTAATGTTACAATTTTGGAATAAATCACTTTACATGAAATTTAATTTTTTCTAGACCACATGCCTTATGTATTACGTTAGGCCTATATTATGTATTATTATTTATTATTGCTAGCTAGCTAGGCCTACAGTATATTTAATTTATTTTGACTAGGCCGCGTTCACACTACCGAGTCAAAGTCAAAAGACAAAGTGTAAAAAAACTAACAAGAATTTTTTTTCTAGAACGCCCTTATGTATTATATTAGGCCTATATAATGTATTATTATTTATTACTGCTAGCTGGCGATATTTATTTTATTTATTTGACTTTGACTCGGTAGTGTGAACGCGCATGGCCTACTATACACCATGACCCGTAATATAGTGTCATTTTCTGATGACACGGACCCCCCTCGCCCCCCCCCCCCCCCCAAATTTTTCTACAAATCTTTATCATATTGTTTGAAATTTGAAACACCACTAGTTCAACTCACCGTGGTTGTTACCATGAAGCCGGAATTTTCGATTTCGCCTTTAAATTTTATTTATAAGCGTTTTAAAAAAGTGTCTTTTGCGAAATCGCACCATCTGTATCATTGCCATTCTTCACATTAGTCGTAATTTTTTCACATCAATAGAAAGCTTGCGTTGAAAGGATTCCGAATATGTAGCAATATCTGAATTTCATTGAGAAACAGCTGAGATATAGGCGTTCAAAGATTGCAAGAATTATCGTTCGCTGCAGGCCATTTATTCTATTTAATAAATACACAAAATTCTAGAACGTGTTATTTATTTTATGAGTTGGTAGGCAACTGCGGTATGCCTATACAATCTATATTGCCTAGCTAATCATACATAAACAATTTGTTCCAGAATATTGTGTATTTATTAAATAGAATAAATGGCCTGCAGTGAACAATAATTCTTGCAATCTTTGAATGCCTATTTCTCAGCTGTTTCCTAACGAAATTCAGACATTGTTACATATTTGGAAACCTTTCAACGCAAGCTTTCTATTGATGTGAAAAAATTACGGAATGGCAATGATACAGAGAGTGCGATTTTGCAAAAGACACTTTTTTAAAACGCTTATCAATAAAATTTAAAGGCGAAATCGAAAATTCCGGCTTCATGGTAACAACCACGGTGAGTTGAACTAGTTGTGTTTCAAATTTCAAACAATATGATAAAGATCTGTAGAAAAATTGGGGGGGGGTGTATATATGGTGTATATATATACTATATATATAGTAGGCCATGGAACGCGGCCTTACATGTATTATTTCTCAAATAACAACACCATGAAATGTTGCACCACTTGAAATGTTGTCTTATTTCAGTACTTATTACTGTACAGGTGCCATGAGGTTTTATGTTCTAGAACAAAAATTTTACCTTCTGACAGCAAGATGGTAGCTAGTAATTTTGTGATATTTAAGGTAGCTAGAGTTTTAATGTTAGCTAAGGATTTTTTTATTGCAGCTACAATTTTTGAAAAATATTATTAACTTTTTCTAGGCGTGCTTTGTTACCGGTATTGATTTAATGTTAAGCAACACTAAAAATAGTGCTTTTAATGGTAGCTAGTGTTTTTTTTATGGTAGATAGTGTTTTGGTAGGGTGAGTTTTATTATTAATTAACATTAAGTAACACTAAAAAAATTCATTAATCACCCATACTGTATATCCCTACTAGTTCGGTGAAAATACTAGTTACTATAAAAAAAAATTACATAGACTAGTAACCCTTTGCTGCTCAGTGTTGTTTCGGAACAACTTTCCTATTATTGGCTCTTCTAATCTCAGAATGGTATAATATGATAGCTGATTGATTGATATGGGTTGTCAACATGTTTCTTGTACCTGAGAATAAGTTTTCTTTGCTTTCCAGAGGGAAATTTGAACATATTGAGAGCCTATGCTTCAATAAGCGGTAATTGAAAAAACATCTGCATTCATATTGTTAAAAAATGCAATTCCCTTTAATTTTTCCGTTCCAAAAAAATAGAGTAGTTAGGAAAACATGTTTAAGATGATTTTCAAATGCTCCAATAGATTGTTAATAGATTTTAACCAAGTGAGTAGTGTTTTAAAGATTATTGTCCCACAACAACAACATTGCCTATTTAAGAAAGCTATAATTACACTGTTATTAGTTTTTATTTCTCAGTTAGTTGGGTACCTAAACTAATATTTATTATATATTTATTATTATTACCTATTCTGATTTTTATGCTTGCGCATTAATTGTTCTGTACCTTAAACGGAACCTTAACCCTATTAAACCCGGGGGGGGGGGGTCAATATGACCCCCCCCCGTGGTTTTTTTATTATAATTCTGAAACAAACGCAGTTGGGAATCTGAAATTTTATGACTTTTCCTAAAAATCTATTGTCTTCCTAGTAGTGAAAACCGTTTTCAAAAATATTGGGTACTTTTCGAGTTATAGCACCATTTTTTAACCCTACTTTTAGCACTTTTTTTGAGACGTTTTTTGAAAATTACATTTCATTAAATATGAATTGTAACATCTCTATTTTTGATTTACACCGGTTTTTTGGTGTTAGAAATTGGATAGAATTCATATAAATTGATTTAGAAATTTCAAACTTGTTTTTTTCGGTGGGTGCCAAATTTTGGTCCCAGCACCAAATTTTGAAATATGTCAATTTTGTAAATTGATTGTTTGAAACTTGTTTTTTACGCAATTGGGGTTTTTTGGGGTTCTGAATTCGATGAAATATATACGAGTTGCACCAAGCGTATCAAACTTGTACTTTTTCGGTGCTGTGTGCAAATTTTGGTGCTAGCACGAAATTTTGAAAATCCATTCAATAGATAAAATTGCTTGTGAGAATTTATTTATTGCGTTTTAGAGGTTTATGGCTGTTCTGAATTCAATGGAATATATAATTATCGAACTAGACATCTCAAACTTGTATTTTTCGGATATGGGTGCAAAATGTGGTGCTAGCACCAAATTTTGAAAACCATCAAATATATCAATTGATTGTGTCACCTTGTTTCTTGCGTTATACGGGTTTGTGATGTTTCTGAATTCAATGGAATCAGTAAAAATTTCATAAGAGTTCTCAAACTTGTATTTTTCGCCGGTGACTGAAAATTGTTGTGCCAGCACCAAATTTTGGAAAATATGCAAATTGATCAGTAGATAGTATCACCTTGTTTCTTGCGTTATACGGGTTTA
Source organism: Nemertoderma westbladi (assembly GCA_032718475.1). Lineage (NCBI taxonomy): Eukaryota > Metazoa > Xenacoelomorpha > Nemertodermatida > Nemertodermatidae > Nemertoderma > Nemertoderma westbladi. The sequence continues at coordinate 34,037 of JAUCBJ010001170.1, forward strand.
TGAGGGTCCTGAATCCGATGGAATCAATAAAAACAACACTGGACATCGCAAACTTGTACGTTTTGGTGATGGGTACGAAATTTGGTGCTAGCACCAAAATTTGCCAAATTACGCCGAAAAATACAAGTAGCAATGATCTGGCATATTAGAAATGTATTCCATTAGAATCAGCGCCCTCGAAAACCTGAAAATACGAATTTATAGCATCGTATAAGTGAATTAAAAATTTTGTGTTCTAACTGAAAAGTGCTGGTTACTTGTTTTTTTCATTTTTTTCCTACGCAGAGAAGACTAAACAGCCATTTATAGTAATCATATCATTTTTAAATATTTTCCAATGTATTTTACACCCCAGAAAACCTGTATTGAAAAATAATTAGCCGAAAATGTAACTTTCAAATTTTGTGAAAATTGTGCACAACTTGTAATTTTGGTGCTGCAATATAACCACCCCAGTACATTTTTTCGAAAATTTTTTTTTTGGTCGGATCCAGACAAGTGATACCTACGTACAATCAAAAAATCAGACGTTTTCTTAAATATTTGTAGATTTTAGAGGGGGGGGGGGGTCAATATGACCCCCCCCCCCCCCCCGGTATTTGTACAACATTTTATAGCCCGGTACAAATAGGGTTAAGGTTCGATTATTTAGGGCAGCAGTAGTACCAGGATATATCTTTTTACAGAACACAGCAGAACACAGTAGAACACAGCAGAACACAATAGAATACAGGCGGAACATAGACGAACACAGCTGTAATTAAAATCTACACCAAAAAATAACACACTTGGGAAAGTACCGGATTTAATCATACAACTGTAAGATGTCAATTACATATTTAAATTAAATGGCGGTTTTCCATATCCTCCAAAATAAATTACTTCTCATTATCCTGTAACCATGGAGAGTTGGTTAGTTCTGCAGCAGTACAGTACCGGTAGCTGAATAGGCCTACATCAGTACATTGGTAATATACTCTACACTGTGCCCGGTAATTGCACATCAGTCAGTTAGTACCAATATTCCGTATCATATCCACTTCTAGGAAGCCTACATCTGTCTGCCTGTACATGTACAATGTACAGTCTGTCAGTCTGTACATGTCTCTACAGCACTAGGTCTACTGCAGTACTGGAACAGGCTGACAGGCAGACTGCTGGACTAGTAACAGGTACAGGCCTAACCGAACAGCTGATCGGGCAACTTGATCAGGTAATTCATTTTGGAGGATATGGAAAACCGCCATTTAATTTAAATATGTAATTGACATCTTACAGTTGTATGATTAAGTCCGGTACTTTCCCAAGTGTGATATTTTTTGGTGTCGATTTTAATTACAGCTGTGTTCGCCTATGTTCCGCCTGTATTCTATTGTGTTCTGCTGTGTTCTGTAAAAAGAACTATCCCGAAAATAACGAGTGTTGAAAAATATCGAGGGTTGAAAAATATCGAGAGTAAAAATATCGAGTGTTGAAAAATATCGAGAGTAAAAATATCGAGTGTTGAAAAATATCGAGAGTAAAATTATCGAGTGTTGAAAAATATCGAGAGTAAAAATATCGAGTGTTGAAAAATATCGAGAGTAAAAATATCGAGTGTTGAAAAATATCGAGAGTAAAAATATCGAGTGTTGAAAAATATCGAGAGTAAAAATATCGAGTGTTGAAAAATATCGAGAGTAAAAATATCGAGTGTTGAAAAATGTCGACAGTAAAAATATCGAGTGTTGAAAAATATTGAGAGTAAAAATATTGAGAGTAAAAATATCGAGTGTTGAAAAATATCGAGAGTAAAAATATCGAGTGTTGAAAAATATCGAGTGTTGAAAAATATCGAGAGTAAAAATATCGAGTGTTGAAAAATATCGAGAGTAAAAATATCGAGTGTTGAAAAATATCGAGAGTAAAAATATCGAGTGTTGAAAAATATCGAAAGTAAAAATATCGAGTGTTGAAAAATATCGAGAGTAAAAATATTGCATTTTGCTTGAGCATTTTATTTAGAATTATGGCACAATATTGCAGTGCATGGGTTACAACAGTGCAAGTGCAAGTAAGTGGCATTATGTAATACACCTTGGGTGCCCATTTACCAGATTTATTATACTAGCTAGTTTTTGCAATTTTTTTAATAAATGTTATAAAAGAAGTGTCAGCTATAAATTTTGATAAATATTATAAATATTGTTAAATATTATATTAGAACACGTATAAGCTACCAAATGTTGATAAAAATTTGTGTTCTAGAACATTTTTAGGAAAAAAAATGTCATACAACCCTTATTTAAAAAAATTGTTACTATCGATATTTTTACTCTCGATATTTTTCAACACTCGATATTTTTCAACACTCGATATTTTTACTCTCGATATTTTTCAACACTCGATATTTTTCAACACTCGATATTTTTTCTCTCGATATTTTTCAACACTTGATATTTTTCACACTCTCTCAGGTATCCCACGAGATGTACACTCTCTCAGGTCTCCCCGAGATGTACACACTCTCAGGTCTCCCCGAGATGTACACTCTCTCAGGTCTCCCACGAGATGTACACTCTCTCAGGTCTCCCCGAGATGTACACTCTCTCAGGTCTCCCCGAGATGTAAACTGTCTCAGGTCTCCCCGAGATGTACACTCTCTCAGGTCTCCCCGAGATGTAAACTCTCTCAGGTCTCCCACGAGATGTACACTCTCTCAGGTCTCCCACGAGATGTACACTCTCTCAGGTCTCCCACGAGATGTACACTCTCTCAGGTCTCCCCGAGATGTAAACTCTCTCAGGTCTCCCACGAGATGTACACTCTCTCAGGTCTCCCACGAGATGTACACTTTCTCAGGTCTCCCACGTGATGTAGATTCTCAGGTCTCCCCGAGATGTACACTCTCTCAGGTCTCCCACGAGATGTACACTCTCTCAGGTCTCCCACGAGATGTACACTCTCTCAGGTCTCCCCGAGATGTACACACTCTCAGGTCTCCCCGAGATGTACACTCTCTCAGGTCTCCCACGAGATGTACACTCTCTCAGGTCTCCCCGAGATGTACACTCTCTCAGGTCTCCCCGAGATGTAAACTGTCTCAGGTCTCCCCGAGATGTACACTCTCTCAGGTCTCCCCGAGATGTAAACTCTCTCAGGTCTCCCACGAGATGTACACTCTCTCAGGTCTCCCGTGAGATGTACACTCTCTCAGGTCTCCCACGAGATGTACACTCTCTCAGGTCTCCCACGAGATGTACACTCTCTCAGGTCTCCCCGAGATGTAAACTCTCTCAGGTCTCTCACGTGATGTACACTCTCTAAGGTCTCCCCGAGATGTACACTCTCTCAGGTCTCCCACGAGATGTACACTCTCTCAGGTCTCCCCGAGATGTACACTCTCTCAGGTCTCCCCGAGATGTAAACTCACTCATTTCTCCCACGAGATGTACACTCTCTCAGGTCTCCCCGAAATGTACACTCTCTCAGGTCTCTCACGTGATGTACACTCTCTCAGGTCTCCCACGAGATGTACACTCTCTCAGGTCACCCACGAGATGTACACTCTCTCAGGTCTCCCACGAGATGTACACTCTCTCAGGTCTCCCCGAGATGTACACTCTCTAAGGTCTCCCCGAGATATACACTCTCTCAGGTCTCCCACAAGATGTAAACTCTCTCAGGTCTCCCACGAGATGTACACTCTCTCAGGTCTCCCACGAGATGTACACTCTCTCAGGTCTCCCACGAGATGTACACTCTCTCAGGTCTCCCACGAGATGTACACTCTCTCAGGTCTCCCCGAGATGTAAACTCTCTCAGGTCTCCCACGAGATGTACACTCTCTCAGGTCTCCCACGAGATGTACACTCTCTCAGGTCTCCCACGAGATGTACACTCTCTCAGGTCTCCCACGAGATGTACACTCTCTCAGGTCTCCCACGAGATGTACACTCTCTCAAGTCTCCCACGAGATGTACACTCTCTCAGGTCTCCCACGAGATGTACACTCTCTCAAGTCTCCCACGAGATGTACACTCTCTCAGGTCTCCCACGAGATGTACACTCTCTCAAGTCTCCCACGAGATGTACACTCTCTCAGGTCTCCCACGAGATGTACACTCTCTCAGGTCTCCCACGAGATGTACACTCTCTCAGGTCTCCCCGAGATGTACACTCTCTCAGGTCTCCCCGAGATGTACACTCTCTCAGGTCTCCCACGAGATGTACACTCTCTCAAGTCTCCCACGAGATGTACACTCTCTCAGGTCTCCCACGAGATGTACACTCTCTCAAGTCTCCCACGAGATGTACACTCTCTCAGGTCTCCCACGAGATGTACACTCTCTCAGGTCTCCCACGAGATGTACACTCTCTCAGGTCTCCCACGAGATGTACACTCTCTCAGGTCTCCCCGAGATGTACACTCTCTCAGGTCTCCCCGAGATGTACACTCTCTCAGGTCTCCCACGAGATGTACACTCTCTCAAGTCTCCCACGAGATGTACACTCTCTCAGGTCTCCCACGAGATGTACACTCTCTCAAGTCTCCCACGAGATGTACACTCTCTCAGGTCTCCCCGAGATGTACACTCTCTCAGGTCTCCCCGAGATGTACACTCTCTCAGGTCTCCCACGAGATGTACACTCTCTCAAGTCTCCCACGAGATGTACACTCTCTCAAGTCTCGCACGAGATGTACACTCTCTCAGGTCCCCCAAGAGATGTACACTCTCTCAGGTCCCCCACGAGATGTACACTCTCTCAGGTCTCCCCGAGATGTACACTCTCTCAGGTCTCCCCGAGTTGTAAACTCTCTCAGGTCTCCCCGAGTTGTAAACTCTCTCAGGTCTCCCACGAGATGTACACTCTCTCAAGTCTCGCACGAGATGTACACTCTCTCAGGTCCCCCAAGAGATGTACACTCTCTCAGGTCCCCCACGAGATGTACACTCTCTCAGGTCTCCCCGAGATGTACACTCTCTCAGGTCTCCCCGAGATGTACACTCTCTCAGGTCTCCCCGAGTTGTAAACTCTCTCAGGTCTCCCCGAGTTGTAAACTCTCTCAGGTCTCCCACGAGATGTAAACTCTCTCAGGTCTCCCACGAGATGTAGATTCTCAGGTCTCTCGAGTGATGTATAGTCCCTCACCTCTGTCAGCCCCGACTAGTTGCCAAATCTCCGACAATATCGATGCCTGTATTCTTGGGAATCCGGAGACGCATTGCACCATCCGGGCTCCGAATAATAATGTTAAAAAAGTTAATTATTAATCTTAAACGT